>BMAO01027343.1:0-274428 GCA_019973975.1 Trichonephila clavata
TATATATATATATATGTAACAGAGAGGGTGGTGTCTAGGGTTATGTTGAAGAAAGAGAGACGTTAAAGTTTAAGGATATTTAATGACATCTACAGGTTGTTAATCCTGACTAGCCGCGCGCTGCTGGGAAAAAAGTATGTCTACTCCTTCTCCCGCTTACATCCGGGGGTTACAGAGATTGGCGCTGGTGTCGCCTGAGCGTATACAACACTCGTCCATCCTGATGTGGTCGGTCTCCGACCAGGCTGGAAAATATGCAAGTAAAAATTAAACAAATACTACAACTGAAAAAAAAAAAGATTAAACAAATTTTTAAAGTTCAAATTTTTTTGAGTATATAGAGGAAAAAAAATAAAGTCATTAGAGTTCTGGAAAGAAAAGTCTTAGGGATTATCCCATGGTTTCACCAGATCAGCAGATGTGGATGTTCAAATTCGGGCTTCTTTTCTTCCTATTTTCTTACATCGTACCTGTCGTTTGGACGAACTTTCACGACTTCATATGGGCCAAAATATTTTGGTCGCAATTTCACACCTACTCCAAACTGGGTTTTCTTGATTGCAATTCTGTCACCTTCTTTGTATTTTCTTGCTTCTTTGCGATGTTTATTGTAGTGTAGTCTACTTTGTTCTTGTAATTTCAGGATATTGGATTTGGCATCTTCTCTCATTTGTTGTTTATTCTGTAAAGATAATTGGAAGTTTTCTTCCTCGAGAATGGCTTTGATTTTGATTTCATCTTTATTTTTCATTTTGACGCCTGTTAAAAGTTTAAATGGTGTATATTTGGTGGCTATGGAAACAGTGCTGTTAATTATTCGTTGAACTGATGATACGTGTTTATACCATTTATTGGGATCTTCAAGTGAAAGCTTTGTTAGGACTGGTATTATCGTTGCATGAATTTTTTCTACCTGACCGTTCCCACGCGGTACACCTGTTGTGATTGAAATAAACTGGATATCTTCATCCTGACAAAATTTCTGAAATTCTGTCGAAGTGAATGCTGTTCCTTTGTCTGAAATTATTCGTCTGGGACTTCCAAAGGTTACTTGTTGTAATTTTAATTTATCTAAAGCATCGTTAGCTGAAGGAGACTTTACAGGATAAATCCACAAAAATTTGGTGAAAGCGTCGATGACAGTAAAGATATATTTGTAGTGCTTGTTGGTACTTGGGAGTGGACCCAAAAAGTCAATATGGTAGGTATCAAGTGGAATATCACCTTTTGGTATGGGATGTAGAAATCCTTCTCGTTTGCCAAATTTTTTGGATGAAAGAATGCAAGGAATACAATTTGCAATAACATTTTCTACAATCTTCCGCATATTTGGGAAAAAGAATTGTTGTTTGACTAAATTTTCAGTTTTGTTGATGCCGAAATGTCCTTTAGAATGTTCAAGTTGTACGATTTGTTTTTGCATTTCAAGTGGAACGACTAGAAGTTCTTGGTCGTTGACAATTTTGTACAGCACATCGTTTTTAATGTATAATCAGAGGTAAAAGTATGATTGTAAAAGTTGTTTAATACTGGATGTAAACTCATCATTAATTTGTGCTTTTTTAATTTTTTGTGTTGTTTCGTTGTACTGTATGAGCATGACTGGATAACGACTGAGCGCGTCAACATGTTGCATTTGTTTACCTGGCCTGTGAAGTATTTCGTAATCGAAGTCTTCTAAGAAGAGAGCCCATCGTGCTATTCTAGGTGGTAAATCTTTCTTTGACATAGTTTATTGAAATGCTTGGCAATCTGTGATTATTTGAAATTTTGTGCCGACGAGGTAGTGTCGAAATTTTTTTAATGCTGTAACTATCGCTAAGACCTCTAGCTCGTAGCTGGAGTATTTCTCTTCTTGAGGAGAAGTTTTACGACTCATATAGTGTATTGGATGAAAGTTCTGATTTGAGTCCATTTGTAGAAGTATAGCACCAAACCCTTTCGCACTGGCATCGCAGTGTATTTGTAATGGAGCGTTTTGCTGATAAAGATGTAATACAGGTTCCTGAGACAAAATTTGCTTCAAAGAGAGAAAAGCTTGTTTTTGTATAGGACCAAAGGTGAATGGAACTTTGTCTCGTAAAAGATCACTTAAAGGTCGTGCGATTGATGCATAGTCCTTAATAAATTGTCTAAAATAGCCTGTTAGTCCTAAAAATGATTGGACATGCCGAGTGTTTTTAGGTGTTTGGAAATTCATGACTGCATTTGTTTTAGCTGCTGAGGACGAATAGTACCTTCTTCAATAATATGGCCAAGAAAAGTTAATTTCCGCTGAATAAAATTACACTTTTTAAAGTTAAACTCTAAACCATAAGTAGCAGCAACATCAAATACTTTTTTAAGCTTTGCAATCCCTTCACATTCAGAATTTGCCGGAATTAAAATGTCGTCCATGTATATAATAACAGTGTTGTTTTTTAAGAGATATTTAAACACAATTTGAATGTATTTTTGAAACAGTGAGGGAGAATTACACAAACCAAAAGGAACTCTATTAAATTGGTATTGACCATTATGTGTTATGAAACTGGTGTATTTACGGCTATCAGGATCAATTTTGATGTGAAAAAAACTTTTTAAGTCCAGATTTGAAAAGAGTATCGCTCCATGGAGTTGATCAAAAATGTCTTCAATGAGGGGTAGTGGAAATCTTTGTTTAATTGTTTTAGAATTAAGAGCACGAAAATCAACATAGAGTCTAGTTGACTGGTCTTTTTTCTTGACAAGAACTAAAGGTGCGGCAAAATTAGATGAACTTGGGGAAATTATTCCATCAGACAGCCATAGCTGAATTTGGTTTTCGACGATAATTTTTTCCGCTTGACTTAATCTTCTGGGACGTAACGCGATAGGTGTGTCATCAGAAAGGATAATTTGCATCTGTAAGTTTGTATCTTTAATTTTATTTGGTTTGTAAGATTGGATAAGGTTTTCAACTTCGCGACGCGTATCAACGTTCAAAATATGCGATAAATCTACTTGAGGATAAATTACATTTAAATTTGATAAATAACAATCCTCATTTTGGAAAAGCAAAGAGAGAGATTCGTTTTTATTATTAACTGGTAAATAATTACAATCGCTAATTTTCAATTCAGAAAAAGATTTGTTTACGTTAGCTTCGCGCTGAAAATCAGTTATATAACATGTTTGATCGGATGTGGGCTGTGACGTCAGTTCATATTTCTTATTTTCTTTTTCATCCAATAATTTCTGTTTTGGAAAATTTAACGATTCATTTTTATTCATTGGGTGTTTTACATTACTCGCGCTGTGAATGTTTTGTAATTGAATTGAGCCATTTGGCCTTGAACCTTCGCCGGAATGATTTGGGATAGTTTGCGGTGCAAAAGAATGCAAGCTCGACATATTTTGGCTAGCGAAATTATTTTGTCTATCATTTTTGTTTTTAGGCGAAAGAATGTTCTTAGAATGAGAGGAAGTAGGATTTTTTTCTGAAATCCGTGCATTTTCTTTTTCTGCTTTATTTAAATCATCAAAAATATTAGGCGGAACTATTAAATCACAATACAATTTATTACAGACAGCTACAGTTACTATTATCGGGTTTTCACGAAAACTTGGAAGAACTAATTTAATTTTAGTAAGTTCAGCTTGAATTTCATTTCCGAAAGCACATGTTAATTGAACAGTTCCTAAAGATTTTGTTTCGGGTGGAATGAGGGAGGATTTCACACACACAATATTCGCTCCTGAATCGATTAAAGTTTTCACGATTTTATCATTAACAAAAATATTTTCGTATTGCAATTCATGTAAGGATTCATTAAACATTTTACCTTCGACTTTACAAACAGGACCGTGATTTGAATTAGGTCTAGACATGAAATGAGTTTCGTTTCTGTGAGAACCACCACGCGGGTTATTTGCTGAAGTGTTTGGTGAATAATTTGTGAAATTTTTATCACGAGAGTTGTAGCGATTAAAGCCCTGAGACGAGTTATATTTTTGTTTACTGTCATACGGCGGTTGATGATACTGTGTTTTGTCGGAATACGACTTTCGCTTTGCTACGTAGAAAACATCGCATTCCCTAGCCAATTCAGTAGGCTTAAACCAAGATTCGTTTTGACGTATCGCGATATGTTGTTGCGTTTCTCGATCGAGGGTAGAAAATAATTTGTCGGCTATCATTAACTCACACAAAGTTTTAAAATCATTCGCATTTCGAAGTTTACAATAATATTCAAAAGAACTTGTTAATCGTGACGAAAACTGTACGTGCGATTCGTTTGGCAATCGTTGGGCCCTACGGAAATTAATTAAGCATTCTTGTGGGGTTGGTTGGAATTCTCGTAAAATAATGTGTTTAACTTTCTCGTAATCTTGGAGTTCGTTTTCGGGGATATTAAGTAAAATACTGTTAGCTTTTTCACCGAGAATATATATTAATTAAGATCTCTGATTTTAATTCCTGTGGAACATTTTTGGTTGTAAACGCACGTTCAAGTGAATGAAAAAATAAATTATAATTTTCAGGTTTAGAAGGAATTGGCATACTAAGGGTCTTAACAGATTTAATGAGACTTTCTAAAAGGTTAGTTGACGGTGTTTCGAATGTTGCAGTAGTATTGTTTGAATTATTAGAATTTATAGCGGAGTTTATTTTCGCGAGTTCAATTTCTTTTTGAAGTTGAATGATTTTTTGGGCCGTTTGTTCGGCTTCATTTTTCTCTAGTTCTGCTTGTTTTTTTTTTTAGTTCTGACTCTTTTCGTTCCTCGACGAGTAAATTAAGCATATCCTTAACGAATTCAGGTTCGTTTTTGAAAGTGTCAGTTTGTTCCATAAGTGCTTTTAAATTCACAAGCGTAGCATTTTCTGGAACAGTAATACCTAGTTCTTTCGCGGCAGTTATTAAATCTTCTTTCTTAGTATTTCGATACATGCTGAGTAAAAAAAGTTTGATCCTACCTGATTTGATGATATCGGTTTGTAGACTGGAGATAGATTTCGCTTATAAAAGCTATCCGTTTGCGAGATGAGTTCACCACTGTGCACTTTTCACGGCGATGACTGTAGCTACGAAGCAGATGGACTTGATGCGATGAATAGGCGGGGAAATTGGCCTTTTTGTTTCACTGGAACACTTGGACGATGCCGAAGAGACTTTTGGGTCGAGTCTCAAGCTTTGGTTTGGCTTGGTGAAGGAGACGGAAGTATTGGTCTCGGAGCGGAGGATTGGCTCTTAGTAGGCGTCGGAGTATTTCGTTGATTCAGCATTCGCCATTGTGTTGGGCGATTTCGATGAGCGCCGTTTATTTTGGGCGACTTTTGATTTTAACACGGGTTCAAAAACCATTAAGGTTGCGAGGCCGACCCCCCATGTAACAGAGAGGGTGGTGTCTAGGGGTATGTTGAATGAAAGAGAGACGTTAAAGTTTAAGCATATTTAATGACATCTACAGGTTGTTAAACCTGACTAGCCGCGCGCTGCTGGGAAAAAAGTATGTCTACTCCTTCTCCCGCTTACATCCGGGGGTTACAGAGATTGGCGCTGGTGTTGCCTGAGCGTATACAACATATATATACACGGGTGTGCAAAAATTAAGTACGAGACGGTTTTTTCAATATAACTTTGTTCAAAAGCATTCCAAATCAACACATTTAATACCGTAAGATCCCCAATACGTAAGGACATGAGTAATGTAAGCAACACTTACTAAAAGAGAAATCAGAGGGATAAAAGGAAGCTTTATTGAAAAAGTAGCATGGAGTGCAATGCGACTGAAGACCCAAACATCCCTTTGATGGGTGTCCAGTAAGAAATATCCGGTCTTTAGTAGGGGATATGATCTCCCCTGACTGCTAGGCAGATTTCACAGCATTTACCCATGCTGAGAATGAGGGTGTCAATGAGTTGTTGAGGCATTGCTGCCCATTCGTCTTGCAGCGCCAATCGAAGCTCCGGAATCGTTACTGGTGGTAAGGTACGAGCTGCCAAGCGTCTGCCTAGAAAATCCCATACATGCTCGATGGGATTGAGATCCGGAGATCATGCCGGCCAATCCATGCGTTCAATATCCTCACTCTCTAAGAGCTGTTCGGCAGCTATTGTGCGATGACATGGTGCATTGTCGTCCATGAAAAGAAACTGCGGACCCATAGCGTCTCTAAAAAGACGCACATATGGAAGAAGAATCTCGTTACAATAACGGGTCCCGTTGACTGAACCTGCGTTGAAGATGTGAAGGTCTGTACGACTACCAAGCATGATGCCTCCCCAAACGAGAACACCGCCACCTCCATACCTGTCCCTTTCAATGATGTTCGAGGGATAATTGCGGCTTCCCCGCTCTCTCCAGATGAGTATGCGATGAGGATCGCTACTCAGACTGAATCTGCTCTCATCTGTAAAGAGCACTCGTCCCCATTCATTGTCTCTGCAATTCCGGTGTTCCCGGCACCACAGAGAACGCGTTCTCCGATGGACAGGCGTTAGAGGTACACACCGTACAGGGCGTCGTGCAAACAGACCACCACCGTGCAGTCTTCTGGCCACGGTAAAACGCGATATCGGTCGTCCAGTCGCCTGTGTCGTGTGTCTAGCGATTTCTCCCGCTGTCTGCCACCGGTTTCTTCTGGCCTGTAAGGTAATATACCGGTCATCTGCGGTCGTGATTCCTCGTGGACGACCACTACTGAACCCCCGGATAGCTGTTCCTGTAGTTTGAAATTGTCTCCAAAGTTGTGAAACGATGCTGTGAGCAATTCCGAAATCTGCAGCCACACTTGTCCCACTGCGACCTTCCTCCAACTTCCCAATGATTCGACCTCGTGTAAAAGCATCCAGATGTCGTTTAACAGATTGATTATTCGCCATTTCTCGCTGAGGCAGCAACTCGGTGTGATTTTAACTGCTATACGGTGTGCAATCTCTTTGCCAGAAATACTAATCTTACACCGACAACATGTTTTACTACTCAGACACTCCCCCATTACGTCTACCTGCATATCTGCGCATGTGCTACCGTACATCACCTCACTTAATCTCCTGATTGGTCTTTCTGCCCGCTCTGCCTCTTCGTTCATCTGATATGTTACTTTTCGACTTCGTCCTTATTTTTTGCACACCAGTGTATATATATATATATATATATATATATGTGTGTGTGTGTGTGTGTGTGTGTGTGTATGTGTGTAATAGACGTGGCCGTTGGGATGAATTCTTTAATAATATGATCGCTATTGTTGATGGTTTCTTTGGCTGGGATTGATGAGGCGTCTGTGATTATTTAAATCTGTTTATTATACATCTTGAACACATAAAGAAAGACAAGGACGACACAATACACACACACACACAAAACAAGCTGCAGCCGGCTACATGCTGACGCAGACATATACAGAAGCGAATGAGGAAGGGTCTCCAAGAATCTCGGTATTTATAGGTGGCTCAAATCACATGATCTGAGTGGGTAGCTAGATGTAGTTTAAAATATTCTAGTTAGGCAGCAGGCTAATTTATTATTAAAATGTGGATCCTGAAGGGATGGACCAGATAATTAAAAGGTATTTAAAAGGATTATATATTACTGGAAATTATTACATATATATATATACATGCATATTTTGTTCAAATTTTCAACCGTTAATAAAATACTTTGTATTTATCCATTCAATTTCAAATACATTTTTTAAACTTGTATTGGATGACACGTGATATTAATACAGTTTTTTTCAAATGTTAATTCATTAATTGAATTTAAGAAATGAATAAATAGTAACAAACAAAAATAATAGTCAAACAGCATATCTAGAAATAAAAATCATTCGTTGTAGCTCTGTAGCACAATTTGATAGTTAGTTGGTCTTCTAATCCAAATGTAGTGGGTTCGAATCCCACCTGCGATGGCCTAATTTCTGAGAATGTAATTTTTTTTTTTTACTATTCAATTTTATTAGAATAATTAAATTTAATTAATGTATAAGTAGTAACAAACAAAACAAATAGTCGGACCTCACATATACAGAAAGAAATGTTTCAAACAAAATCACTTTCTTTATTGTCACTTAATATTGTGATTATGTCATATGTATATATATATTCATATTAATTGCATAATAAAAGGTAACTAAAATAAAATTATTCTTTGTTGACCTAAATAGGAATTGACTTAATTTTTTTATATTACTTGTTATTCTTAAAAATTGAATGATTGCCTTTTTACAAAGGAGTTTGCATTGCAAAATACCGCTAAAGTTACTTTTTTTTTCATAAGAGTTTTATATTTACTATATGTCCATGTTTGTGAAAATTCGTGGATTATTTATAAGTCTTTTTTTTTCACGTAGTCCTACAGAATTATCCGAATGGAACCAGGAAAAGAATTCATACGTCCTCAGCTTTTCCAAACACACAAATAAATCGAAATTGTTCTAAAATAACAGAATTTAATATTTACAACTCAATTGAAGGATGCAATGTTGCATCACAGCTCATAACAAAAATTTCCTGACGTGTAACTTTTTTAGATTTAAGGTTATAAATAATGTCCTATTCCTGTTAAGCGAATTATTAAAAAAGGGGGGGGGGAGGGTTTAGGTCAAAATATGAATTAATTGGAAAAGTATATATATATACAGGGTGACTATAATTAAATTGCAAGTGTTCAAGTGGTGCTGGAAGGAAAACTACCAGGAATATTCCAATGAAATTTGGTATCTACACGTTTCAGAACATGCGCAAATCAAATATGCAAAGAAAAAAAATCACCCTTCTCACCCGATAGATGGCTCTGTGCCATGTTTCAATGCTTATCCACGGCATATATGCAAATTCTAAGCCCACGAACAGTATAAAAACAAGATCACGTTGAGTAAAGTTCAATCATGACTTTGAATAAGAAAGAACGTGCATTGTGTAATGTCCTAGCGTTTTCAATTAATGAATTTCAATGAGGTTTAATCGTTTATTTACACACATAAAAATTTACACTTTTTACACGGTTTTAAATACTGAGCCCGTTGACACTTTTAGAGAGAAAAAAATAAGAAATTGGCCTGGGTGGCCTCCAACACATCTGCTTCCGGCAGATACAAAACTTTCACGCAAAGCTCTCTGGTAGAGCTCACAGATTTCTCTTAGAGAGACAACCACTGCTTTATTCTTCATAAAGCTCACTGGTGGAGCTTACCACATTCTCTTGTTGCGAGACAATTATCTGAATCCAAATCTCCACACTAAGCTCACGGGTGGAGCTAGAAAAAAAACGACGACCTCTCTCGTCGAGAGGTAAACACAGAACTCCCTGGAGTGGCACTTGCACAGCCGCAGTCCCTCTGATCAGTCCGCGTTGCCACCTTAAGTTTCAGAATGGGTCTAGAGTTCGTTACAATTGTTAGCGACGGTGGATCATGCTGTCTTACCTTTACAGCATGTGGTTGCATCTGATAGTTCGCATAATGAGCACACCATGTGATAATTTCATTGAATAAATAATGGTTTAAGTGTTTTTCAAACCGTCTTTATGGATTGTTTAATTTGTGATCTTAATTTACATTAATTTGTGATTACATGATACTGTAAAAATTCACTTACTGAAGTGAATTGTATGGAATTTTGATTAACCGTAAGTATTACTGAATATTGTTTATATGCCTCTTAGAATGTCAATATGCTCTGTTTCTCGGTTTTGGAAGTAGCTTACACCACCGACGAGCGTTGAAATACGGTACAGCGCCATCTATCGGGTGGAAATGGCGATTTTTTTTCTTTGCACATTTGTTTTACGCATGTTCTGAAACGTGTAGGTATTAAGTTTCACTGGAATATTTCCAGTGCTTTTCGCACCAGCACCCCTTGAACACTTGCAGTTTAATTATGGCCACCCTGTATATATATGCATACAACTTTTAATATACTTTCCTCTAGAGTCAAAAAAGGATTTGAATACTAAACATTAAAATAGATAATTGAAATATTGTTAACAAATAACAAAGGAATAGATGCTGCAGAATTATAAACATTTGTGACTAAAAAATGCTGGATAAAAAAGTGGATTTTAAAGTGAAAGTTTGGCTAGCAAACTTTCACTCTTTCTTTTAGTAATACAGATCAAAATTCAATGGAATAAAATGAGTAAAAGTTCTAAATTCATAATTAGCAACAAGGTTACATATCTGAAGAAACATTCGAAAATGTTTAGATCCTGCTCGAATCCAAAAGACAAAAAGAACAATAAACTAGTTATTTCCAGATTTCAGTGATCCAGGTGCGAATTCAAAATTTGAAAAATAAAGAGCAGCAATATTAGTAAACAAAAAAAAATTATATTTGTTCAAAAATACTTATAAACCAAAGTTATAAATTAAAAAGTAAAATTATTGAAGTAATGCAGGGTGTTTCATAACGAAGTATACAGTTTCAATGGACTAGAAATCAAGAACAATTTAAGACATTATATGCTACTTGTAACATAATTGTATGGGATTATTTAAAGTTTTGTTGGAAAGAGTCACAGATTTTTTATGTGTGATCCCCTGGACACACATTGAGCCGGCAATCCATTTCCGCTCAAAAGCTTTTTAAGGTATCTGAATCAAGTCCATTGAGATAGCGGCTGTGATACGCTATGTCAGCTCTGCTAGATCAACAGGAAGGAAAGGGATGAATGATCTGTCCTTTACGTACCCTCACAGGAACAAATCCCAAAGTGTTAAATCAGGACTTCAGGGGGGCCATTGAACTAGTGGCATGTTGTTGCCAACGAATCATCCAATCCATCGGTGAGGGATATAGCTGTTCATAGAGGTAATCTCTCACGTTTGCCGACCAATGTGGTGTCGCGCCATCCAATTAGAAACTGAAGTTGTCAATGTCGTCCTGCAACTGTAGAATAAATCAAAGTTATTTCCAAAAAAGTGGTTCCCATGACATCTTGCTAAATTCAAGAACACAAAAAACACGTTTTCACTGCAAATATGTCATTTTAACTGACTAGTTACATGACACTCGTGTTATTGCATGCGCCCCTTTCGTCAGGGAAGAGGCACAAACTTTAAGAGTACATCTACCTTGCGGTTTACTCAGGTGATGCGTTGTTACTGTCTTACTGCATCTAGAAAATGTATACTTCTTTTGGAATCCCCCTATATTATAAAAATACTTTTGTAATTTCAATACTATCAAATAACAATAAGAAGTAACAAAAAAATGAAACTCTCAGTATGTATTATCTTGAACTTCAGTATTGCCATCTGTGATTTAGTAAGGTACTTATTTAAATACAGAGAAAATTTAAGGAACTATGAATATTTGTATTATATTTATTAAATATTTACCTCCTACTTATCTAAATAGAGAAATTTCACCCGAACAATTTTAGATTTCTTTATACGGCTAACTATGAAGAAAATTTGTGGTAACGTTCGGTTACCTCTTACATCCAAACCCTCTTGTCTACCTGTAAACCCAGCTAGATGTGTAGGAGGAACAGAATAATCTACAGACATTATTTCCAATCTAATTTGATTTATTAATTCTTATTAACAATTGTCAAACATACACAACACAATTTTAATTAAGGTATATAAATTATGGTAGAGTGCGGAGGTGAGATTCTATAACACGGGGATACTACTACAGACCCTCAACTGAATCTAAGATACCTTAAATACGCTCAATTACAACTGCGTCGCACACTAATAACTACCTTCTACTTAATCAAGTGCACATTACCTGAACCTCTAATGCATCGGATCCTACACTGGAACTTTTCAGGCACTCTCTTCGACTTGATAAAATGTTGATGGCTCCACGCTCTGTAATCTTTATTTAATTCCACTGCTTTTCAATATTGAACTAACGACTAATTCTCAAACTTGGATTAAACTTCTATTTGCACACATCTAACGTGTGTGCCAAATCCACATCCACTTCAGTCTACATCCTAACATCAATCCACTAAATCTAACATCCACTTCAACGGGTCAACAAATCACTTCCTTCCTTCCTTTTTTACTTTCTTACTGCCAACTCGCGAAAACCGAATTTATATAATATACCTTATTTACATAAATCGCGTTCGCTTACTCGATGAAAGTTGGTTGAATTAAATATTTTGTTTAAAGAGATAAGAAGATATTAGTGGAAGCGCGTATAGATCCATCACAAATTATTTGAATATTTTTGTCCTAAATAATATTTATTTGTGATTTTTCTGAATTCTATGAAACTAAGAATTTGTTACGTTTTATGTAATTTAAAATAATGTTTCTGAAAATTTATACATGTTTAGTACTTGATCAATGACGTACTTTAAAAATATTGGGCCTCGACAGTGAGTCTTCTGAAGTACCAGGACTCGGTGACGAGTTCATTCTCATAACCACTAGGAGGCTCGGGGGAGTGCCAAACATCCAGCTATAACAGAACAAAGAATGTCAATTGGAGTTGGCTGAGAGACTGGACAGACATTTAGTAGGACAATATGTTCTGTCATATATTTCGATAGAGTTCCAGAGATTCTTGTTGTAACATAATCTGGAGGCCTTTAAACCAGCGTTTCTCAAACTGTGCGGCGCGCCCCCCTAGAGGGGCGTGATAACACAGCAAGGGGGGCGCGAACATATCGAAGAGTCGTTAAAAAAACATTATTATAAAAATATTATTAATTTACTAAAAGGAAGCAAAACAAAATACATTCTAGCATCATAAAAAATACTCATTTACTCTGATTTAATATATTTATAAATGTATCATACTGCACACTGTACTTGATAATTAACAATACCAAATTTAGAACAAGTTTAACAACTACCAGTAACCCCACATAAAATAATATTTGCCATACATAAAATAATATTTAAAAAAAACTCACTACTTATCTTGATAATTTGTACGGTTTGTAATCAAATTCGTGTTGTAGATTTACGTCAAAGTACATTATTATTGAATTCAATACATTGTTATTGTGTGAATGGGGGAGGGGGGGGGCTCGAAGAAAATTATGACTGAAAATTGAGTCGCAGGTATTGAAAGTTTGAGAAGTACTGCGTTAAACTTTTAATAAGCATTATTTTGATAGCGCTTAGGTATGGACTTGTGAGAAATAGTTTGAGAGATGTATGGATCTTTAAATTTTAGGATGAGGTACTGTTAACGGAGCAAGAAAGAGAGATGAGGTTTTGATAAATAAATTTCATTTTTTTGTTATTGTTGTTGAAGTGCTACAGGTCCACACTTTTTATTCATGTGGGCTACTTCACACACATTCTCAACTAATAGAGGAACATCTTAAAAGTGAAGATATCAAACATATGTAGTGGCCATCAAGATTCATAGACTTAAACGTGATTAAACCTGTATGAGACATGCTTGGATTAAATATTTCCCATCGTTAGCCTCCTACAAAAAATTACTGAATTTAATATTATTCTGCTACAAAAGTGGCAGAAACTGTCATCTTAATTGATTCAGACTGTCATTCGTTTGTATGAATCATCACTGTAATGCTAGATTTTAGGAAGAAGTCATGACAATCCTTAGTAATCAAATCTAGGGTCTGGTTTCTTTTCTTGCAAAGAAGCACAAATTTGATTTCTCTCCATTTTATATCAAATGTACATAGAAAAAAATATATTTATTTCCATGCGTTCTTTAACTGTTAACTTCATTTGTAATGCTTTCTCAGTAAACCAAATTCCATTTTATTCTGCAACTTATTCCTCATCTTACTTAAAGAACTAACCATTATTTTTAAACTTTGGACAAAAAAATATGCACACGCACACACACACACACACATATATATATATATATATATATATATATATATATATGTCGTGGTTTTTTTAAGTGAACTTCAAGACATTATTTTTTAACCGTCTTTATTCCATGAGATCCTTTTGTAATCTGTCTGTAAGAGAGACAGAGAGAGACGGACACGTGTTAACCATATGAATAGGAGGCCCCTCAGAAGCCATATGTTCTTCAAGTACGCTTCTGATTGAAGAGGTATACTTGAAAATTTAAGCGTGACATATACGTAATAAAAATTAATGGTCGGAGTCGGCAAACTTCTGTTAAGCCATGTGTCATCCATTCCCGAACGGGGTAATAAATTTAATACTTGAAGATGTAACGGGAAAATATAAGCTAGAAGTGGCTAGCGATTTAATTTTAGATCTAATTTAATTATCCTTACATTTTCCCCCCAATTTTAAAATTGGAGTAACGGGGTGGTCTTTCTCTCTTACAAACATAGTAATTTTTCAATATATACAAAACAGTACATAACATAATATAGAAATACATTTTACACATAGTAAATAAAATTAAGGAACACGAATAATAAAATCAAAATACAATACAATAAACGAAATTAAAGCAATAAACAAAATAATAACACTTTTAAAATATTAATTGATAAAATGAATTCCTTACATTAGCGTTTTCAAACCTATATTGCATCCAGAAAAAGAGCTTAACGTTTCCTCCAAATCTTTCATATTATTAGATTTGTGTTCTTGCTAACACATAGTCTATCTATGTGTATAGTATATGTGTGGAAATTTATCATATTAAACAATAATAAAATTTAAAAAATACATGATATACAAATATTAAGATACTAATTTTCTATTATAATATACACAGGCGCCTTCGTAATACTACTTAATTTTGTTACATAAAAATATACATAGCTGAAATACACTGTTAAAATATCAAAGTATAGACATGAATAAAATGATATGATTAATAATATGAGAACAGTTTATATAACACTTATGCACTATTCAACACACCAGACCATATTCCTTTTACATGTAATATAAGAATAAAGAATATAAAAGTATAAGAATATAAGGATATAAGAATATAAGAGTATAAGAATATAAGAATATAAGAGTATAAGAATATAAGAATATAAGAGTATAAGAATATAAGAGTATAAAAGTATAAAAATATAAGAGCTCTTTTATTTATCTCGATTCGAAAAGGGGAATGATCTCTAGAAAGAAATCTATCATTATCATAATAATTATTTTCAACAACATATACAAATTAGTGTAGTAAATGTTTCACCATATTCACTTTTACTTCAAATCATCACATAAAACATTTTGAATCTCTCTGTAATTTTTTATACTTATTCATTTCATATAGACAAATTTTTCTCCTTTGCATTTCACATTCAGTAATATAATTTACACCATACCAATACCAACACATCTCTCTGACAAATCTGCGTGATCAAATCACAGATGTTCAGGGATGCTATTATGAAAACAATAAGAGGTATACAAATCAAACTAAATAAGTTTGTCTTCTTAATGTTTCAAGACATATACAAAATCATAATGATTGTATTCTCTTCGATCCACTGTATCATTTCCAAAATCAAGTTGTTAAATTACTTTAATTTTAGACCAGGAAAATTTCGAGATACAGTGAATTCTGATATGTGTCCAGTATATCAAAACACACAATTTCAATATGAGAAAAATTTAAATTTAAATTTAGATTTAGTAAAGTTACTGATGAATAAAATAATTAACAGAATAATAAAATTCAGTGGATAAAAAGAATGTAATGTGACTTTAAATTTAATTTTCCTCACAGTCAGTTTCCTTAATATTAGTACATTAGAGTGTCATTTCTCTAATAACTAACGTTATATCTTTCAACTGTATAACACCAATACTTTCGTATAAATGATATAATTCTTTTAAAAATTTAAAATAAAATAATGAAATACATTAAAATTTCTCAAAATTTTATGTAATAAAACTTTATAATACACTTTAACTTCTAATACTTTATAAACACTTTATATAAACTTATATAATCCCTTTTACTTTCTCTTCTAACTATAAACAACAATATCATTTAACACAAAATATGTTCTATAAAAATTTTAATATCATTTATATTACTATTCCTCATCGAAAAGTCATGTTAAACAAAACTCTGTCACTTCTGTACTACATAAATGTAAACAAATAATTTCAATGACCTCATTTCTTATAGGCAGAGATTTTTGGTTCACGGTTATCTTTTTTGTTGTTGATTTGATTTTGTAAATTTTTCGATGTTGCTCCTTCATTATTGGATTCGATGGTGATTTTCAATAATGTATTCGATGTTGGTCAAATTCACATCGGGATTATCGCACATTTTTCCACTGTTTGTAATGTGTGTGTGTGTGTTGACGCGCACTTCACTTTTTTTTCTCGCCATCAGAGAACTTTTATTGGGGAGAGGTTTTCATTATTTTGCTGCTAGAATGGCACTTTTCTTTTCGAGGCAGGAGGGATTTTTTTTTTCTTCTTACCATTGGAGAATGTTTATTGTAGAGCTGTTTATATTCGCTTTCAGTCGAAGTAGGTTTCGTTTCCCGGGCTAGAGTGTCTTCAGCAAAGGGTAATACGGCGCGTTCCTGATTCTATAAAGTCCTTTAAAGCGATTTTCATAGTAGTTGTCTGACTTTGGCGTCCGTTTTTTAAATGTTTTAAATTTTCGATGGCTTTACATTAAAGTTAAAATTAATTTGCAGGCTGCAGGTTTCCTCCTTCCGGTATCCTACCGGCTTATTGCTGTCGTGTTTTTCGAGTGAAGATCAAGCCATTTTCATTTAATCGTCTTTATTCCATTAGAAAATTTTGTAATCTGTTTGTAAAAGAGAGAGACAGACGCGGACACGTGTTAACCATATGAATCGGCGCCCCCCTCAGAAACCATATGCTATTCAAGTACGCTTCTGATTCAAGAGGTATACTTGAGAATTTAAGCGTGACATATGGGTAATAAAAATTAATGGTTGGAGCCGGCGAACTTCTGTTAAGCCATGTATTCTATATTCCCGAACTGGGTAATAAATTTAATACTTGAAGATGTAACGGGAAGATAAAAGTTAGAAGTGGACTAGCGATTTAGTTTTAGATCTAATTTAATTATCCTTACATATATATATATATATATATATATATATATATGTATATATATGCCAGAAAAAATTGGACTCTAGATCATAGATGAATAATATAATGATCCTTACTTACCATCAATAATTGGTGGAGTCTATATAAGTTTAAAATATCTCAATACCCCTCCCTCCCTCCCGAGTATTATTTATCCCAATCGCTGTACAAAGGGGCAATCGGTAGTTTCTTTCATTCTTCCTGGAAGAAAAAAAAGTCAATTCATCCCCCGAATTTGCATGGCGGAAGAACTCCATTTGCCGACATCGAAGCTAGTTCCATAGATGCTCAACTGAGTTAAGATCCAGACTCGGGGCTGACCGTTTCAAATTACTAATCTCCATCGTCATACTACCTAGTTATGGTGGACCTCGACACATGACAACTAGCTTTGGTGTCCATGAAGTAACAATGGTCCATTCCTTAAATTTTCCACAGCGGAAAAAGACTATATTCATCCAAAATTGTTCATTAGATCTAGTCGTTGAATGTACCAGGTATTGTGAACACCAATAAAACATCACACCAACTCCACCGAAATTGAATTCCAACTGGAGGCATCCTCCAGGTACAACAAACCCAGATGCTACCATCTGATTGGAAATTCTTCATTCCAGAGAACCTGTTCCCACTGTTATATAGTCACTTACCTCTGGTCTTTGCATCGCTTTATTTGAGCCACACTTTGTGAACAAAGGCTTATAGGTGACGGTATGACCATGATAACCAAGTATATGTGTTTCCTTACAGATAACGTTCATCGAAACAACAATTCTCTATATCTGTTGAAACATCTTGTGGGTCATCAGTACAATACTTTAAATTCTGTTAATTCTGCACCTGGCGCACTGACAATCACCACTCACCTTACACACACTTACGAATGAAGTAGACTACTGTCGATCTAGGGTACTTCAGCTTGTTGGCAATATCATGTATGCTGCGACCACTTCTGTGTGTTAGGCAATACACTTTTTTATAAGCTTTTACTTAACTTACACTGTATGTATGTATGTATGTATGTATGTATGTATGTATGCATGCATGCATGCATGTATGTATGTATGTAGGTATGTATGTATGTATGTATGTATGTATGTATGTATGTATGTATGTATGTATGTATGTATGTATGTATGTATGTATGTATGTATGTATGTATGTATGTATGTATGTATGTATGTATGCATGCATGCATGCATGCATGTATGTAATTTGTTCGGGTGGAATCTTGCAACTCAATTTTGAAGCTGATATCTTCACTACACTGAGCTGAAATTTTGTATACACGTTTAGATTGGATGACAATGCATGTTTTGAACATTTATATTACGATATTGCAATTAATTAAAAATATATTGATTAAAAACCTTAAACTAGTTTTGGGTGCCAACTTCGATATATCTGCATTGTTGTAATTATGTTATTATTACAACAATGACAGAAGTTGGCGTCGAAAATCGGTTTTCAGCCAAACTGGAATTTCATAACGTTGCGCTATTGAATGTATTAATTAACTTTGTCTAAAAATAATTACATTTCTACAATGTATGCAATTTTTTTTTTTACAAATTTCTATCTATTTACTCGGATTTAAATCCAAAACAAAAAAAGTAGAGCTGTTTTTCAAATAGATTGGTACATTAAATACATTTCTCAACGTTGCCAAGTTAAACTGAGATGGACTTGTGGAAATTCTTTAAAAAATTTATCTAACTTTAATCTATGAAACTCAGACAAAAAATAATTACAGAATCGGAAAGATCATTTTTTACATATCCTACCCTTCAAAAAGGAATCCACTTGGAAAACAATAAGAGAAAAATATTATCCAGAAATGCAATGTATTTTCAATTAAAAAAATAATTTTATATTAAAATGAATGAATTTTTTAAATGAATTTTCTAATTTTAAGCCTGCAAGTAATTTATATATACCTCATTTTATCGCCAGTAATCTAAACACACACTACGACATGTGTCCTTAAATTTAATTACAGATAGAATCTGTTAATTTTATTTGAGTTTTTTTTGTTTGAAAAATTACGGCAATTTTGCTTCTTTAGATGAGTTAGGCACATTGTAAAACTAGTTCAAGGTTATTGACATCCATAAAATGTGCCAAAAGAGAATAATTTGCAAAATGACTTGAAATGCTTTAAAAATAAGGAGAGAAAAAAAATCGAATCTTCGAAGAAAAATTTCGTTAAATTTGGAGTTATTTTACGAAGAAAAGAGTAATATGTGCTTGGTTATAGGAAAAAGTTCTTAAAATAGAGAAATTCCCAAAATATAGGTTCGTTATACATAGAGGTCTGACTGTATAAAAATAATGCGATGGTTAATTATTTTTTCCAAAATCAAGTTTCTAAAGATGACCTGAGCAATTAAAAAAATAGATTTTTACGTAGAAGATATTCAATGTCCAAAAAAAAATTATCATTAGTTGATAAAACTTTTTTTTTATTACAACTTGCTTTATGAATTTTAAGCATTTTATTGATTAATACAAATCTTTAAATGCCTTTTGAAGTTTTTTAATAAATAAGTAGATTTTTCTTCGAAGATGTTAGAGAAATATATCACTTACCTTCAAAATATATCAAATAAATAATATATTCTTTAAGATTTTTCAAAAAAATAGTCAAAATTTTAATTAAACATTGAATAACTTCGTCATTTATGAAGATAATCTCACGAAACCTTTTTTTCTTATGTAGAACAATATTACCCAAGATCTGCACGAAGATTCAAAATATTGCTTAAAAATTACGGATTTAAAAATATTGTGTTTTTCGTCTAATACCCTTTTTGCGAGAACTGATTCAACTACACCAGGGATGGCGAACCAACGTTGAATGAGTTGAACAGGCTGAGAAGCCTGTCCAGCGATAACTAAAAAGAAAAAATAAATTAAAAGTATAAAAAAAAACTTTTTTAAAAACAAGCTTAGATTTAAAAGCGCTAAAAAGAATAAAATAAACTTTTCCTTTAAAACTTTTTTACTATCAACTTATAACGTCATTACACAATTTATATGATATAAAAGCTTGTCGCGAGATTTACCTGTGTAGGTAAAGTAAATACAGGTAAAGTAAATAACTTGACCTGACTGATTTTAATTTTTAAAAATTCAAACTAAGTAAATAGGAGTACTTAAATATTGCGACAAGCTTTTATATCATATAAATTGTGTAATGACGTTAAAATTTGATAGTAAAAAAAGTTTTAAAGGAAAAGTTTATTTTATTCTTTTTAGCGCTTTTAAATAAAAGCTTATTTTTAAAAAAGTTTTTTTTTTTTACTTTTAATTTTTTCTAAATTAGATGGCTCTAAACTGTGTTTGCATGCCAATGACTGCAATGTTGATTTCAACAGAATATATAATGGCGTAGAGTATGCCGTATCACAGGTCAGCAGATTATTTCATTTTACATGAGGTTTAGTTACTTTTCAGTACATAATTTTCAAATATAAATAATTTTCATATACACTGCTGGCCACCGTAAATCCAACACCAAGAAAGACAAGAGATAGCACAACAAAATTTATTTTGTAGAAAACATGTTGACCAAGTATCAAATGATTAAATTTATAGACTTCTGTGAAGTGAGGCTCCTGCCAGAATCAGTAGCCAGAGTAGCCGCCATTGTTGCAGATCACCGCTGCCACACCCCTCGGCATTGATTCAAAGAGACTTTGGACGTGTTCTTGGGGTACAGCAGACCAAGCAGCTTAAACACGTTGCCAAAGTTGATCTCGTGTGGCAGCTGGGGGTGTAATCCAGATCAATCTTTGAGCAACCATGGAATACATGTTTTCTATCGGCGAAAGATCCGGAAAACGAGCCGGTCAGGGAAGCAATTCAATCTGGTGATTGACGAAGAATCTTTGGACAATGCGTGCCACGTGTGGTCGCGCATTATCCTGTTGAAATATAGCTGTGGCCTAGCCCTGAAGGTAAGGAAGGACAACTGGCTCCAACACCTCGGAGATGTAGCGCTGACTCTTTAAAGTACCGGCAATACATACTTGAAGAGTGCGAAAGTGATATTCAATACCACCCGCACCATAATACCCGGAGTAGGACCAATGTGGCGGTGCATAACGCAGCTGTTCAGCATCCTCTCTCCACGGTGTCTCCAGACTCGAATCTGACCATCGTTGTGTTGTAGACAGGTGCGTGACTCGTCAGTAAAGACAACTTCATTCCATTCTGCCGCCCATATCCTTCTTTCATTGCACCATTGGTGGCGGAGACGTCTGTGGTTCTGCGTCAAGGGTAGACCAACCAATGGACGTCTTGTGGATAGACCACTCTGCTGTAAACGGCGTCGAATTGTACGCGCAGACACTGAATGATGCGTTACAGACTCAACGTGCTGTGCTATGGTTCGTGATGTGACTGAGCGATCCGTTCCTGCCATGCACACAATTTGCCTATCCTCACGTGAAGTGGTGCACTGAGGTGGATGCGATTGACCACGTCGGTCCGTCGTACTCTCCTGCATCCAATGGTCACATATCCGCATTACAGTTGTTTGGTTTCGTCCAACATGACTACTTATTTGCCTGAAAGGTAATCCATAATCTCGGTAGGTCAGTATCCTTCCTCTGTCGAACTCGGATACTTGATCAAAAGCTGATTGCTGTTTTCTACGAGTCATAACTGATCATTTTTTGAAAAAACCACAAGAAAAACACAATTGTGGAACTTGAAATCGTCGAAACCTCCAAGCCTTAAATAGCGCTTTGAGGTGGCGCCACAGGTGTGCATGATGTGTGTCTGCGCTGAAACTCTAATCATTTGCATATCTCACCTCCGCTAATGCATGTTGTAAATTTCATGTTATTTGCATGCTTCCTTCAGGGTGTTGCATTTACGGTGGCCAGTAGTGTATACATAATTTTCTTAATGTTATGCGCGTGTGCTGGATTTCGTTATTTTAAATATCTGTTCGTAAAAAACATCAAAATCAAATTTTTACATTTTTTGTGAAATCAATTTTGTTCATCGTATTAATTTTTATTAAATATATTATTTTCTGTTTTTAAATATATACTTCTAAACGGATAATTATTTAATTTTAACAAATCACATGTTTTTAGATTATGGTTGTGATCCTATCCCCCCACTTCCTGGTCCAGGAATATATAATATGACTGAAGAGAAGTCTTGTTGGAACCGACCCCGAGAAGGTATTGTGGTTCACTACAGTTGTAACAGTTCCAAAATATTAAGAGGTCCGGAAACACTGATTTGTAAGAATGGTTTGTGGTCACCTGATTCTCAAAACTGGCCGCGTAATGCTAAGCCGTTTTGCAGTAAGTTGATATTTTATTAATTGCTAACTCAGAATTTCTTGTTTCTCTCTTAATTTTTAATATCATTAGATTTTAGAAATATGTTATATCCTTGTAATATACTAAAGGACAATATAATAATATGAATGTGTCGGACATTAACTGCTCTTGAAACATTATAATATTATGTTAAGTAATGAAAATATTGATAATGAACTCATTTATTATCAAGCTTTTAAACCCGGGCCACACTTGATACTGAGCTCGATACTAACTTTAGTGGTCGCATGGGATAACGGACAATCTTTTTTTGATAATCATTTTTACTGGACACGAAATCATATTCCACTGAATAATTTAACTAAGAGAAAATATACTTATACCTACGTTAGAAGACTTTTCAATTTTTCTTTGATAATTTCAGAAAAAATCCAATTAAACTCAACTAAATTGTTTCAAATGAGCGCTATTTTAATAAAGGACACAAACCACAGAAATTTTCACTAACATTACAGGAATGATATTTGCAGGCAAAACTCTCCTGTTTTGTTAAAGTTAATGTATTTTTTTTGTCATTTGATAATTTACAAATAGCATGTTCAACTCTTTCTTGTTTGTGTCTTTTTAACTGGATGCATTTTGTCTTGTGGAACACTTTTGGCTTTATATCTTTCTCGAAGGAGCTTTTTTGGTAGTGCGTGTGGTCTCATCAGTGTTCGTTCTAGTATCTAGTTTTTCTAAACTCTAATTATTTCTTTGCATGGGTGGTTCATGTTATATGATTCTAATTTATCAATAGTATTTATTCTAATCTAATTTAGTAAGTCTAAATCCATCAAGCCACACGCCCAGCTTCATTTTGAAGAATTTTTTAATAACGCGAGACAAAAGCAGCATACACAAATAATGAAGCGAGCTCTTACAAGTAGTTTATTTCTAAAAAGCAAAATATCTGCGCATGAGCAAGCAGTAATGCACGGTTCAGCAAAAAGTTTTCTTTGGTTTTGTCAAGTAGGAACAGGTAGCATTTGAAAATTTTCCTTTCAACTCAAACGTTTCATGTTCATTGTTTTTCTGAAATTTACTTTCGCTATCATTATTAATATGCATTATTTCATCAAGTTCTTCCCTTGCTTGATCCAATAGAGATTGCAGATGCCCATTTCTTTTTTTATATTCTGTCCATTTACATTTATAAACCATAATGAGTCACAACAAAGCTATCAAAACCACTAAGTCGTCCACAGGGATCAAATGTAGCCTGTTCAAAGAAAATATTTTGGAACAAAAGTGGTCAAGCGAGGAACTCAGTTACACCAAATACCTTACGATTGTAAAAAAAAACGTTCTCCATTCTCAAAAAAGAGGGAGATATGTGACAAAAACATTTTAGTTCCCCTGACCATATAAGAGGATACTGGCAAGGTAATTGGTAAAAAATAAGCAGTTTTCTAAGAATTAAAGATTTCGTGAGCCTGTGGTGACTTTGAGGCCCGCGCGACCACTCCCGGGTCAAGGAAAGAAGAATTAAACAAAAGTTCTTTAAATACATTCAAATCAAGAGATAAATCTCAATCTAGTTTTTTGCTGTCAATTTTCATGCATGCATGTATTAAGTAAACTATTTTTAATTTGCTTGTGATTAAAGATTGAAGAAATATTTGAAAATTCAAAGAGATTTAGGAAATATCTACTACTTTTAAGACAGTTGTCAGATTGTGGTGTTTATTTCAAAATCTTTGAACTACTAATTGATTTGACAGATTTCTTGGCAATAATTTGACTAAATGAGTTCAAGATTTTCAATGAATGGCCATCGATTTAGATTTCTTTGTTCTTTTTCCCGTTTCATACACACTTGCCTGAAAATTTGTAGAAAAGTCATTGATGCAAATTGCTTGACAGGGGCTGTAATCTTACATAGGATTTTAAGTAAATGAAGCAAAAAAAAAAAATAATAAATTTGAATGTTCGCAAATGAAAAATATTATTTTTTTACTTCACTGAGAGAAAGAGAGAGAGAGAGGGAGAATCGCGAATCTTTTGAATGATTAATAAATTAAAATAAACAAAGTTTTACAGGCTTCTAAGCATTGTTTCATTCTTCCTGAAATATTTATGGTTTATGATTTCTTTTTTTAAATTTAATATATTGTAGCTTTAATTTTAGTTGAAATAAATTGTACTTTTAATTTTTGTATTGTATCCTACATAAATTGCACAAATGTAATTTCTTTTTTATGAGTGAGAGGCTAAAATTAACTATCAAACACGAATTTATTTTAAGTCACAAGTTGTAAGTAACTCTAATAGGTAAAATGTTCCCATAGTCCCTTCTCGACATTCTGAGACAACAACAGGACTTATAGAAAACCAGAAAATCGCTATCTAAATCATGATAGAGTGATCTCTATCATGATCTCTGCACTTCAAACTGGAAGATGGCAGTATGGTTGTACGCTTATGAAGTTGTATTCTGTATCCAATGTAAACGATGGGAAAGTGTCCCAGTGAAAATGTCAATTCATCAGACCTTTTCTTTCATGAGTCGTTCAACCAAGCTTTCAAATCGTGCATCTTCTTAAAAAGGTATTTAAATTTCATATCAACCAAAAGTTGCTTCGGAATCGGTAGTTTGCCGAAGATTTGTTGTTTTTAGTGTTCCCTTCTCAAAAGGAAACAGAAGAGATTGGATGAATTTTGCATTTGCTTTGGTAGTTTGCTTTTTTCATACGCACTTAGACACTCTACGATCTCTCTTTCAGTCAATTTTCATTTTCTTCGGTCGATGGTCTATGCTTGGAATAGGCTGATAACTCGAAAAACAGCAGTTGTGGTTACAAATGGTCCAATTAGACACACTCCAAAGATTTATGATGCTATTGATGGAGTCTCCTTATAAGGGTATCAAAGACTTCCCCATGTAGAGAAACTACTACATTTAATACTGTCAAAATATTCCTCCGACGTGGTGTGGAGCATTTATAAAAAGGTTTTCAAGGTCAAGTGTCATCCTCGCTACCTGACCAGAGTTAAAAATGTCAAGGACTGTTGCCAGCAGCCTTTGCTTTAAATTGAAACATTAATAATCAACACACAAATGGTTGTTCCTTTCTGCAAGTCAGAGAGCTCAGGCATTTTTGTTAGACCATATAAAAAATCTACTGTACCTACAGCTTTGTAACAGGTAAATAAAGTTAAAATACTTATATTATTTGTTTGTATGTGTACTAAGATACACTAATGTCCATAAATTAAGGATAATTCAGAATCACACAGAAATTGAACTCTAAAATAAAAATTTCACCTGTAGAATTATCACACACATCTTGAAAAAGAATATGCAAATTACAGAAAAACACCAGATGGCGCGGATAGTACGTCACAATGACAAGAGTGTAAGAGAGGGGTATATAAGGAATGGTGGCAAAGAAGTAAAATTGTTCACAAGTGCTTTAAAAGCCTTTCAGTGCAATAACCGCATAGTTATGGCAAAAAGGAAGCATTGGGAGGATTTTTTACGGGGTAGAATTATCGGACGACTGGAATGTGGACGTACCCAGCTGGAAGTATCCGAGGAACTTAGAATCGCACAGAGTGTCATCTCCAGGCTTTCGCAACGATTCCAAGATGATGGTAATGTGAGTATATGTTACAGTACAGGTCGCCCCCGAGTTACAACGCCGAATGAGGACCAGTAATTGGCAGTTACTGCCAAAAGAAACAGACGAAGCACAACATCAGACCGGTCTCGTCAGCTCTCTTCAGCTACCGGTACGACAGTTTCAAGGCAGACCGTGTACAGACTCTTAGGGCACATTGGTCTATATGCTCGTAGGCCTGTCAGATGTGTTCCCCTTACCGCAACTCACTGTCGCCTGCGATTAACCTGAAGTAGAGAGCATGCATTGTGGACACCGCAACAGTGGTCTTGTGTGATATTTTCCGACGAGTCCAGATTTAGTTTGCAGTCTGTTTCTCGCCAGACTTTCATATGGAGAGCGCCAGGTACCCGTTACCACCAAGAGAACACCAGTGAACGACACCGTTACGGTGGTGCAGGATGGCTCGTTTGGGGAGGAATTATTCTTGGTTCCAGAACTGACCTGCATGTTTAGAGTGTAACGATCACAGGCCACATCTATCGAGATGTCATTCTGGAACAACATGTACGTTTGTTTCGGGGCACCATGGGTGCTGAATTTCTGTTTATGGATGACAACGCCCTTCCTCACCGTGCAAACATTGTAGACGAATGCCTTCAATCGGAGGATATCACCCGTATCGATTGGCCAGCATACTCACTGGACTTGAATCCAATAGAGCATTATGGGGGATATGCTTGGCCGACGAATTGTAGCTCGTCAATCCCTCCCACCTGTCTACCGGAACTTTTGAGGGCATTGCTTGATGAGTGGTTTAATATTCCCCAAGATCAGGTTGATAATTTGATACTCAGCATGCGTAGGCGTTGTAAGGCCTGTATTGCATCTTCCGGGAGACATACTCCGTATTAACCATCATACTAACCATGTTATACTGGTTTTTTTTGTAAATAGGTTCTTTTTTCAAATTTGCTCTAGGAAGTAAAAATCGCCATTTTTAATTATTTTGTTAAACATATAGCATCTTTTTTGCTCTTTACCTTTTGTTTAATAAATAGACTATACAAATAAGTCAAATTTGTTTTGCTTCTGTCTTTTTCTTTGCCTGAACTTCACTATCCTTAATTTATGGACATGAATGTAATTTGATGTTACGTTTGTGTGCCATTAATACGAAATACCTTTACAAAAAAAACACAAAGTATATTGATAATCATACATGGTATAAATTGCATTTCTATGGGTGATAATTATGGAAATGTTGATAGTTCTTTTGATAAACAACTGAATATGTTTTTGATATAAGCAAATAAAATAATTAATATTATCCTTTTTATTTCTCTTTTTAGATATATCTGGAAACAGGAAGCTGAATGTTGTAATGAATTCGATATATCTTTGCTTTGTGATAGCGTCTAATTTCTTCATGAAGATTAATAATAGTTTTCTTTAGATTCAGATTAAGAAGCAAAAATCATTACAGCGATTATTTTCCAAATTTCATCAATACTGGATGTCAACTTACACGATTATAAAATCGAAACATTTTGAAACCAGCTTAATTTTTCGACGCAACATTCAAACTTTTAGCTTAGGTTCAAATTAAAGTGGAAATGTTCGTATTTGATGGATGTTGCAAGAATATTGATATATTTAACCGGAAAGCTTTAGAAGCAAACCATATTGGCTCTGGGTATTAAATCCTGTTGCAGTATCTTCGTTGCAATATGATCAATAAGTTAAAATATTTCTGGCGTCACTGCAAGCCTATCTACTTTATTAACTACATAAATTAATATATTCAGTGAACTATTAATATTAATGTTTATTTTCTTATATATTTCTTCCCTGAGTGGAAGCGTGTTAAAATATTATGCTCGAGTGTAGGTAAATGTTTTAAAAACAGTATTGTAACACAGCAACATTTTTTTTCTGAATGACTGCCTTCCCCATAAGGAATTACGTATGGTACTGATATAAAATGTTTAGCTTGAAGGTTTAGAAAGCAATATTGTTAAATTAGAAATGAATTAGCTATGAAACTAATAGTCATACATGTAACTTAAGGATCCTTTTACTCTTAGATTCTATTGTATTCACATGATTTGTGAATAACATTATACAATGAAATGCATTGATTTGAATTTTGTCAAGTAGTGCATCTTTTACTTCTACACCCTATTGTCCCCTTTTCAAAAATATCTCTGTTCACTATTGAAATTTCATACATTGTCTTGTAATTGCAATGAACTCCTCTAGCACTATTCGAATTACCAAGAATACCGATCGGTTTTTCTCAACAGGAACAAACCTTTTGCATTCCCTTTCACTGTATACAAATAAATAATATTTCTCTATCACTATGCATACTAACAAATCCCAGCTGAAGCTCAACTTGTTGGCCTCACTTTCATTTATGATATATGATAGAAATCACAAGACGTTATATAATTCAATGAAATGATAAATTAGAGGAACACGCTAATGATAAATGACAAGTTTCAGAGAGGTTTCAACACCAGAGACCTTTATTGAATCCTCAATATAAGCTCTTCTTCTCAAGGGATTGCTAGTAAAAATTCTTTTTCAGATGCTATTGCTCAGGCTTTTGAATACCTTCAAACGACTTGATATAGATTATGGTGGCCCCCATTGTCTAATAACCAACTATTTAACAGTGCATTGCTAGTTACCGTAAAGTTGCTGATACAGACTTAAACATCTAGGCTGATCAATCCATGAGAAAGCAATCAGAAAACCTGACAGCAATGTTAAATCATGAACTCAACTCCTTTTGCCCTTTGAAATGACAATGTTTTCATGTCCAATTTAATAGAGGAATAACATGTGTGAGAAATTCTTATTCATTTGTCATAAAATATACTAGGATGTACTTTATACAACTTAATGAAGGATTTCGTAATATCTTGAAAATAATATGAATGGTAAATCATCTGGTTTGTAATGAAAGCGTTTTCTTCAAGTTCTGACAGAAAAGCTTACTATTACAAACAATACAGCTTGTCAAGAGAGCTAAAATTGACAGCTTATTTGTAATTTTATTACTTTAAAAGAACAAACACAATAATACGAATCATTAGTTTCTTTTTGTCCTTTGCGAGGTTAAGATACCTAACTTCTATTTAAATCCATTATTTAATGAAATATAAAAGAATATACAAAATGCATTTTTTTTTGTTCTTGAAATATTTTGCATTTTTCTCAACTTAACGAATGTTTATTTAAGTTGCTGCTGTAGAGTAACAAATCTCTTTTAAAAAGTGCACCGTGGACATTTTAAGAAGATACCAACTTCATAAAAAACAAGTGATTGAAAGGAATCTAGAGAAGAAAATGAATAAAAGTGCTTTCTCTTAATAAACGTTTCCATAATACGAATGGGTCCTAGTGCACGTGTGTAATGAAAAGAGTTATAATTCAAAGTAATGAGCATATATTACAAAAATAACGACATACTTTAACACAGTATATCTATTCAGAATTTTATTTATAATCTAAGAACACACACACACACACATACATCTACTTAAAAATTATTACTATTTCACTTGGAGACTCGTGGAATTTTCACTAAAGACTTTTTCTCTTCTCATTTGTTGTATTTTTTCATTTGTATCAGATTGTGCTTTCAGAGCATATTTTTGCTAGTGTTGTACAAAAGGTAATGCATGTCCTGCTAGTATTATTTCATAAGAGTTACAGTGGTGGCTTTCGTTTCTTAATTAGCATGAGTACTGTTCCACCGTTATTCATGATGGTGTATACAACTTTACTTCAGTGTTATTTTATATTAAGAAGATTGTTTATCTTTAATATCACATTAAAAAATACTCCAATTTTCTTGAGATACTGATGTTAGACAGAAGTTTTTCGTTTAGTTCTTCTTTCAGTGAAGATATGAAAGAGCCAAAATATATACAGACGAGAATTTAAATTAATTTGTTAATAAAAATCGATATTTTTTCTTGAAAATTAAGTTATTAAACATAGAATAACTACACAAATTAATAAATGTAAGATATATTAGCTTTTTTTTTTCATTCTGTGAAAACGAAGTATTTAATCCTAGGCTCTCCAAGCAAGGCGGACTAATAAAGTGATAATCAGTATTTATTATTCATTGCTAAATAAGCACCGTTATTGGTGTGGGTGAAAGGATGCCTCACATCTAGTCATTGTTGAGTATTACAGTTCGTTTGCAATAAGTATGTAAAATTAGGAAATAAAAAAAGAAATTAAACTGATGCTTGCAGTAAAATTACTGTTACGTTGATAAAGACGTTCGTTGTGGGCAGTATGCCACCCACAAGTTTGAAATGCTCATTCTATAGCACATTATATATATTTTTTAAATGCAGTCTCTTTACATCAACTTAACAAATGAAATGAGGCATTTCTAGTAATTTTATACCATGATCATATAACGAGGAGGAATCCTCAATGAGAACCTCGTCTCTTGAAACTTAACAACCATGTCAAGACTAAGACTGTTGGATTTGATGCAATGCATAGCATCTTTGTGTCGATAAAGCTTTTTTCCAAAGAAATATCTGGTAAACGAATAAAAGCAGAAGAGAAATATGCATCAAGCGTGCCTTCACAAACGGATACAGATGAAGGTGTACATTTTCCCGAAAATTGAGGGAGAGAATATGTATAATATTTTATTGTTATCAAAACAGTTATTATTTATAAAATATTTACAATATTATGAAATATAACTGTAAAATAATCAATTAAATGAATAAACATATAAAAAGAGCAACTCATTCAAATAAAGAACGAAAGTGAAAGCACATTGATTGAAATATCGGAATGAAATGTAATCATTACTTTGTGCCTAATCCTTTGCTTTTGATTAAATCCTCGTGAATGTATTAACCATGGAATTGTTTAAGAAGGAATTTTGACCCATTATTCTAGGAAATGAAACGTTTATTGTACTCTACAGCCAATGGGTAAATGGGTGATAGGACATAAGTAAGGTGGGATATTTAAGAGTGTGAGCCATACGATACAGCCAACACGATACACAACAGTCACACGTGCCGTGTGTTTCGGATCATCGCTCTGTTGGAAATACAAGCTCTTCCATCAATGCGGGCATTTTGTTAAAGATTACGCTTAAAGATATTCAAGTGTCCATTGTTCGATCAATCAACTCAAGTTTTCCGGCAACTGCATTTAACAAACAGCCGTCACATTTGACACATCATGTTTTCTTGTTGTTTGAACAATCTTTACTCTTAGCTGAATTTTGTCTTGAGTTCGAGTCAGGTAACCACTGAAGATCCGCCGTGTAAAGAGGCTGACACTCAAAATATGTGATGAAACTGGAAGTTCTTACATTGGCTTGGTGAGGAAGTTTAGAGAGTGAGTGGGGGTGGGAGTTCGGGTCAAGTTTGAAATTACGAGGTTCATAGATTAGTCTAAAATTGAATAAATACTCACTGATCCAATCCAATTGAATTACACAACGAATTCAATTCAATATACTTCAACTAAGAAAAAAAAATAATATTTTACCACATCTTGCAAATGTTCTCTCTCAAAAAAGGGTTTTTTTCCGATTAGTTTTTTGATATTTGATTCTTCTCTGGCTATTCCACATTTGTTCGAAGAAGAGTTCTGAAAATAGTTTTTAGATGGGAATTACTTTCTTAGTCTTCCTTAAGTGTTGTACCGACACAATACAATAAAAATAGGTTTCAACTTTTACTTTAACAATATTAACATCTTTGCTCTCATTTCTACTAATGAGGTTTTTAATTAGTCCTAATTTAACATTTATCAAACTGCGAGACGAATGAAAGTTTTTATCACTGTCCTTACAGTGCTTCGACTCAATTACTTTCAGTGATTTATAATAATTATAAAAATGAACGCCTATTTTTCCCTACAATCTATGTGTTCACAAACTTAATAATTCATTCTCAATTTCGATCAACTAAGCAGAATACTTTCAAATTCAGTTTTCATACTTGAATAATACTCAGCACCGTACTTTTCACTCTTGCTCTAAACTTTGATGTGTTAAGAAGTCCTGTTTACTTTTGTTGATTTGTTAATTTATTTTATATTTTAAATTATTTGGGTGATCTTTATTGAAATCAAATTTTTTTATAATTATCATCTGTTTTGATAAAAAATATTGAATTTTAGAGTTTTTTCTAAAATTCAGTGAGAAAATGTAAAGTGTGTTTTCTCTTTTATCCCGTTGCTGTACACCGCTAATATTTTGCATTTTTCCTGACCTTTTCGCAATATTTCGACTTTAAACCATTATTTACCGAATAATAGCACATAAAGGGAAAAATACCAATTATGTGAAATTTTAATTTGTTGAACATAATAGGCTACACTTTTAATTGTGAAATAAACGGAAAATTTCCAGTTATACTTCATTTACTTTCTGACACAAAATGCTGTTTTGAGTTTGAAAAGAAAATCAAAAAGAGTTTTTATTAATACTGGTAATCAATCAAAATCAAAATATTATGAGGATTTTACTTGAATGTTTTAAATAGAAATATAAGTTAAAGCTCTGTCTAAAATGAAATAAACGTAAATCAAAGAGAGTTAATAAAGTGTGATTTTCAAGAAATCTGCATTGTAAATCTTAAATATCTATCTATATATATATAATCATGTCTGTTTAATTTATTTCATTTACAGTATTCGTGACTTTTAAAAAAAATTAATAGCTTCATTTTGTAGTTTTTGCCAAGAAACAATAGAATATTGCATTTTGTCTATATTTTTGAGGCTGTTGTAAATTTCCGATTAATTTAAAAGGTGTATTATAAAAGATTTCCCCGCTGAAATTTATCGTGAAATTATGGAAGAGTAACTATAAGAGAATAATTTAGAAACAAAAACTCCGATAAATCTGTTCTAGCAAAAAGATATTGGGGATGACCAAGGAAAGTACCGTTATCAATGTCCTTATTTTACATATTCAATCATTTTATCTGTATGGAATCAATTTTCAGTCAATCGCTTCCCATATTTCAAAATACCTTTGGAATTCAATTATGTTATTTAAAAAAGATAAACATAGTTTTCATTTTTCTTTCTTTTAGAACAATAAACCTAACATGTTGTTCATCAGAATTAATTTTCATTCTTTAGCTTTATTATATGTGTATTTCAAACAATAAATGTGTAACAAAAGTGTTTAAATTTCATAATAAATTGTTTTCTAAAAGACTTATATTGTATTCCTTTTCTGACTGTCACTTGAGCTAAAAGGATTCAACTAAGGAAAACTATTAGTGAGTGTAATTCATTACAGTGCTTAAACAAACATTGAGTGTTCACAAACAAAAATTATCCGTTGTAATGAAAGTAAAGAAGATACATATTTAATAAAAAACACATAAAAGTTGTTTTCTTTATTCTCTGTATCGAAAAGGAAACATTTCTAAGCTAAGTAAGAAAGTTAAAGTACATTAAAAAATATATAAAGTAATTTTTTAATAAATTAATTAAAAATTCCTTTTGCTATATAAAAACATTTATCTTACGAATTGTATTGAAACATTTTAATTAACAGATAGGGTAAACTTGTAAAATACGGGCATCAAGACACTCAATTGAAAACATACTGCACTAAAACACTTTTCATTTTTTCCGAAATTAACATATTTCAAATTTCAGAGTTTGATCTTTCTAATGGTGTAGGAACAAACTTCTAACTCCTGTTGCTATGTATATAAAAAAGCTCCGCAACAAATTCTGCAATTGCTCATATTTAGCTAACACCTTAGGTAATATGGGCAGGTGGTGTTATACAAAAAAGATAAGAGAAACTGTCATCTCTACATTTACCTTTTCACAGTAAAAATACTTTTTTACACAAATTATATGTTTTTCAAATAATAAGAAGTAAAATTAAACTTTTGTTATTGAAAAAACTGTATAACAAAAAATTTCGAAGTTTTTATCGATGAATTAAAAACAATTTTATGGTGAAAATAAGTTAAATTAACAAATATTTTACAAACTTAAAGAAAAAAAGCTCTGAAGAGGACTTGCATGTGTCATACACTCCACTCGTTACAATAAAAGTCACCCTTTATCTCAGGGGTGGCCAACCTTTTTGGGAAGCGTGCCACAATCTGATAAAAAAAAAATTAAGCGTGCCACTTTCAACTTTTCCACCAAACTATACAGTGAAAATGTAAAAAGAAAATGGTATAACAAAAAAAAAAAAAAGTAGAAACTTATATTTTATTGTTGATAAATTTTTACAGGATCAATCAGTTAGCTAAGGTACAAAATAAAAATACGCAATGTGAAACATTTAATTTTAAATTATTACTAAGCAGTCTCATAATGAGGCTCTTGAATTAGAAGTTTTTTTACTAAATAATCTATATTTGGATTAGTTCGTGAAGATGCTAACAAAATTAGGTGTTTTAGGTGCATATCGGTTAATTTTGAGCGATATTTTTATTTAAGGTGCCTGACTAGTTGAGGAGACATTTTTTTGAAATTTTGCTGAAAATTTACTTTTAAACTCATTTTTTTGTTTGCTTATAAATAAAAACTAATAAAAATAGCAAAAAAAAATTCTTTCAGTGTATTTTTTTTTAAATATGGCCAATTTTAGGTTTAAATTAGACGTTATTTGCACGGGTTACGTTAAACATAGTAAAATAAATTCTAATGCATAAAATTTTAAAAATCCCATATAATTTTACCCAGAAAACAGTTACTAATGAACTGACCTAATATTTTTGAAAAATTTTAATTTATTACTGAACTAGAGGTCAAAAAGTGCACGCAATGCAAATTTTTCAAAAATTTCACATTTATCACGCAGAAAAAAAATTATAAAAAAGGTAAACATGCTGTTTTTTTCTTAATCCCTACGTCTCAGCATACATACTATAATAATGAACCATGATACAAAATTTCAAACAATTATCTACAGAACTTTTAGAGATATCATGCTTACCGTGTTGTAAAATATCAAAAAAGCTGTTTCAGAGAAAAATGCATTTAAAATTCAAAATTTAAAAAACTATACTGCTAAAAAAACCTAAAACCTCTCTCTATATAAAAAAAACCTTTTCAAAGCAATTATGAATATTATATACTTTCTTCAAACTTTTATCTTTTAATATTTTTAACAATTTTATAGTGTAACAAAGCTTTTTCTTAAAGTCTAAGTACATAGTTTACGAACTACAGATTAGACATATAAAAAGCACTTTAAAAAAACCTTATTGTATTAAAAAATAAAAAAATATTTTACATAGAAAAACAAATATATATTCTACCATATTATTTTAGAAGTTAAGAAATATTTAATACAAAATATATTTGTGTTGTTTTACCAGCAAACATTCACGAAAAAGCTCTTAAAAACATTGTTTATCACAAAGTTTATCATAAAAATCATGCAAAGAAGTACTTTAAAACCCTCCATATGAATATACTAAGACTTCTGTTTTTTCATTCTTAGTACTTTTTGTTTTCCTTGCTGCTTTTCTTTTTTTTCGTGACAATTTTGCAATCGGTAAAGAGTGTCTTAAAGATGTTGAAATCCGTTGTTTATCAAATTTAACTAACTCTTGAACAACACTTTCAGGAAGGGAACCATTTACATTTCAAATCACTGATAATATACCAGCATAACCAGAATTAAAAAGTATCAGAGCTAATAATGCACCCAAACGAAATGTTTGCAGTCCAATAAATATATTTTTGGGAACAATATTCCACAAAATGTTGTTATAACTTTCGTTACAATTTTGTGTCTTACCATGAAGACATTTTTTCAACAACGTTTCATTATACAGTTTTAGATATGTAGGTTTTATTTGGTTTATAATTTTGTTAGGAAGTCCTAGGTTATTTTCTTTGAGAGGACTCCCAGCTGCTTTTGCCCTTTGGTAACGACACCAACTCTCAGATCCTTCAGGACACTGTCCATGCAAAGAATTGTTTTTTCCAGATACACAGTGGAAAAATGCAGCTATTACACAACTCATCATCTTTTGTAGATTACCTACATTGCTTCGAATAGCTATTCCATAATAGTTCTGGATTCTGTCAATTAATTTATCAGTTAATTTATTTTTCCCTCCTAAACCTTTCATCGTTTTTTTTTAATTGACGCAACCGCCCCCTACACGTTTCTGTACATGGCCTATACACTCGAGTTTGGTTACTGTATTAATTCCATAAAAGTTTTTAACAGCTTCATATCCTTTTGAATCCCCATCTCCATAGTATTCATTGTACTGCACATCCCTTACATTTGATCTCTCAAATATACGGTAGGCTCCAAAAACCTCCATGTTCCCAGCGGAACCTTTATAGTTCAAACATACATGTTTCGATGATTGGTTATTGCCTTTCGCGCATATGTGGCAATATTGCGTCATAACTTCAATGTCTAAAATTTTACCGGTGTCAACTGATATGGCACTTACACACCCATTCAAAGATGAGTAGCCTCTGCGTTGCCAAGTACCATCAATAGATATTCCACATTTAGTGAAACTATTTGAGCCTTTGATTTCACTTAATGCAGCGTTGATGTTTTCTTGAGCAACGAGTTTAGTTGCTTTCAACAGTTTCCTTTCTTGATTGCGGAAAGCAAGTTTTGATAGGAAAGGTAAACCCAAGAAAGCACATAACTTTTTGCCAGCTGAAAATCCTTTCCTGATTATCCTTAGCCCCAAAACAATTGAAGAGTTTATTAGACAAGAACCTTTCATCTTCTCTGTCGTAGGGAAACCTTTAAAGAAGGAGCAGTTATTGCACTTTAGGTTCATATGTGAGCATAATCCACTGACAGAGTCTTCTATAAGTTCCAAGCCCTGAGAATAACAATCAGGACAGCAAACTATGGCAAACAATGAAATCAACGTTGTCAAGCTGACAATTCTATTGTCTTCATAAGTTTCAAACAACCTTTCTGAGAAAATTTCCAAACTTGTATGGTTTGATTCCAATTGTTTTGCACTAGCGGATTCAGTAGAATTGAGCTCAGATGTTTCATCATTCTCCTTAATAGTAGCACGAATGGTATAACGATTTCCAGTAAATCGGCGCTTCTTAGACCTTCCAGATCTTGATTTAGGCATAATTAATCAATATTTTGTCTTTAAAAAGACAGTTTTTTTATAAAATATATCAAAATAATAAGTTACATGAGGAGCGAAGAATCGAGTTGCTAGAACATAAACAAATCGAAATATAACAACAAACCAGTAAAGTTCTTGCCAAATTTTACTAAAAATTATTAAATGATTTTAAAAAAAATATCACCATATTCAGTTTTAAGATTACCAAAATTAATATTTTATTAATAAACTCAATAAAACTTCAAAAAAGAGTAAAAATCTTTCAAAATCAGAGCACTTCCGGTTTCGATTTATAACTTCCGGTTCATTTTTGTTGTTCTCACTTGACATAAAAATTGCTATATAACGTCGTTAATAATTGGAGTATAAGCAAAAGTAAGGTATTTTTAGAAAGAAGAAAATTCAAATATTAAAAATATCAAATAAAATTTTTTTTGTCATTTTCATTAAAATTGATGATTTTGCACTAGTCAGGCACCGTAATTACGTTCATAACAGAAAACATTTCTTCACAAACATATGTTGATCTAAACCTAAAACAATATCTGACCGCTAAATCATGTAAATTTGGAAATTTACTTGGTGGCACAAATTTCAAAAATTCGATGTAATTCTGATCATTTGCGGTTAAAATAATGTCCTTATATTTGCTTTTTAGAGTAATATGGTGCTGCAGGTCAATAATTTCAATTTGTACCTGAGTCAAATTAATGTCTTGAAGAGAAATCGATAATGGATTAGTGAAAAGTTCAGCATGTTTTTTATCATCTTTAAAATCCTCAAACCTGGCACTGAAAGAATCCTGCAAAATGGATATTAAATTTTTAAATCTATCATAGTTTGGAACTAACCATTACTAACTTTGGCGAATAATTCCTGCATGAATGGGAAATGAGTTATTTTTTTCTCTCCAAAACCCAGACAAAAAGCACAAGTTTGTTCACAAAAGAAGATATATGACCAACTAGGATAGAAAAAATACAATTTTTCCTTATAATCTTAAATTTAAATTGTTTAAATGCTCCATTATATCAGTAAGAAAAGCTAAATCCCACAGCCAATTTTTAGTCCTGAAGAGCGAGCATTCACTGGTCAGTTCATCCTTTCTTCCAGATATTTTAAAACGCATTCCCTCAAACTCCAAATCTCGCAAGTGAACTTCCTTTGGAAATCCAACGCACACTACAATGAAGGAGTTACTTGCCATTTTCTTCAGTTTTTTTGGAGAAAAGCGTACGAAATCTTCGTCGATTCAGAGCAAGAGCTCGTATTTTGTTGATAAAGAGCACCACGAGGCCAACAAGTCCTTGGTATAAAGAGCTTCTTGATGAATAATACAATGTAGTAATAATTCTTGAAATAAACGATACTTGAAAAAACTTTTCTTCCCAAATAACTTTCAAGCAATGCAACAAAACCTTTTATTCTGCCAACCATACAAGGCGCTCCCATGTGTGTAAACACTGTCTAATTTTGTCGATTATACTTTGTTAACTTCAATTCCATTTTTAAGTTCTTTAAAAACGTCTTCAGCTGTAGTTAAAACTAATTGGCGCAAATCAAGAAGTTCTTCCACAGTATCAAAATTGTTCGTATAACGCAAAAAGATGCTTTACTGCACATTGCCTGTGATATCACAGCTTTCATTCAAAGTTAAAGAAAAATATTTGTAATTTTGAAGTCCAGAGACAGTTTGCGTTCCAACATCCTGGCCCATGTCATTTATACGACGCATGACGGTATTTCTAGACAAAGCCATTTTATCAACCATATTTTTGACATTAAGATCACAGACATTTTGGGCGAAAAAGAGAAAATGCTACTTTTTATTTTCTCCTCTCCATCATAATATGTTTTTTTCTTGGGGTCTAACAACAAAGAAAGTTCATAAGAAGCTTTCACCATTGTTTCTATTTCGTCATTTCTCTTCTGGAACAAAGATTGTTGGCCGTCTAAAGATTTCTTATCTTGTAATCAAATATCCTGATCCAACAGGATATTTTTAGTCTCACGTTACTCAACACTTTTCTCGGAACGTTACAATGCTGTAGAATTGTAAGTTTTGCGGCATGTTCTCATTTTTGGCACAAAACTGAAGCAAAGAAAATCTTGCTTAGCGCCCTTAAAATCTCGCGCTGAAAATTTATGTTTTCTACATATTCCCTTCATGACAATTTTTTATTGTAATTCAATTAATTCAGTAATATTTTCATAAAATTTTTGTACTTTTTCAAAAAGTCTTCGCGTGCCACAGTTACGACTCCAGCGTGCCACAATGTAGCACGTGTGCCACGGGTTGGCCACCCCTGCTTTATCTCAGCACATTATTTATGGATCAAGGATGATTAAGAGCTATAATATTGCACCCATTCCTTGATTTTCTTCATAATTGTTACCACAAACAGGACAAATGCAGGATGCCTTGTGTTAGCTGTCTCTTGCTGTTGTTTTGCCTCTACACCTTCTCTACGACTTACGTTGGCAGAAAAAGGCTTCTTCGTAGAAGTCAAACCTTCTACACCTGTCAGCTCCTTTGAAACGTTGTTATGTATTCCACGATTTTCGCAGGTTGTTTTCTGTGTTAAGATTAACTCCTCCAAAAGAGATACTGCGCGGATTCAGTAGTGGCAATAAATCAGCCATCTGTTGCTGTAACTTGGCCGAAGTTACTATAAGGAAAAGATATATGGAAGGAAGATGAACTCAAATGACATGTAGGACGAGATGATGTTTCGGGAGTAGGTAGCATCCTCATCTACCTGCGGGAGTTGGTAGGAAGTGCTAAACACTACTTTATCGTACTGCCCATATTTCTCGAAATCTTACTGCATGCATTTGTTCTAGTGACATTATTTAACAGTTGACGTATTACTGTTGTCGATGGGATAAAGAACGAAACAGCCCACTTCAGGCAACGAATACTGCACAAAGGATTGCAGCCATTTATAGGTTTCATATAAAATTAATTAATTCTGCGCATTAAATCTTATGTAAGCTAACTAGAATAAAGAAACCCCCCAATTTGAATTTTTAGCTAGCTGAACTTACATTAGAAATGGTCCGTTTGCTCTTCTGTTTGAACCGCGCAACTACACAAACGAACAACACAGTCTTGACACTGGAGCACTGCTAACTCCTCAGTGCGAATGAACAAAATCAAAACCATTACTGTAATGTGGCTATTTGCTTAAATGTGTCAAAATTACCTTAGTGCCCATATTTGCGAAGTTTACCCTATTGTATTTTAAGTAATGTCTCTGAAATAGACATTTTTTTAGTAAATCCAATGAAATAGATTGGTACAAAAGTCATCCCTTTTGTATATAGGCCTCTTTTAATAATATTGCAGATCTAGAAGGTTGAGAGCTACAGATGATTCAATATAAAAAAATACTTAGTAACCTGTAAAAAATTTCTAAAAAATGTATGTATTTTCCCTTATAATGAATGAATTTATCAACAACTTAGCATTTCCTAAGAGATTGAAACTTAGCGATATAAATGTTTCATTATTTTTAATATTTTAATGTAAAAACGCATAAGGTATAAAATATGTTAAATTGTAAAGTTTTGTTTCAAATAAATACAATACATTCAGCTCAAGTTGAACATCAAATAATTTTTGTTGACCATTTATATTTTATTTCTTTGAATATTATCATTCCTGTTGCTGTAATAAAAAAAATTATAAGTAGAAAAAGAAAAAAAATTGTTTTTAATTATTATACACAAATAAAAATATATACCAGTGAGAAAATTCTATAAAATAATACCAAAAAAATATATGTTCTAATGCTTTTCTGATTTTCGTCTCTTATTGTATCACGTCATTTTATTTAACTTAATCAAATTATTTTTGTAGATTCTTTTTAACAAAGCATATAGCTAGGAATACATGGAAAGACGACATTTGTTTCAAGTTTATTAATAATCTGCACATAGGTATTGGTTTAGTTATTTATTTTTGTTTGTATGCTGGTTTAATTATATTAGCTTCTCTCAATACACTCAATAATATTACTTGAATAATTAGAAGCCTTTTTTAATAATAATTCATTGTTTAGATTTCTCGATCCTTATATTTAAATGGAAAACATGTTTAATATTTCTGGAAATCAATAAATCATTTCGGAAAACTCTACTATAAATATTATATTTTGTAATATTTATTATATTTCATTTTTGATTAATATCGTATTCTATAGCAACATGAGGGCTTGGGGGAAGTACCTCTTCATTTTGAACTGCAGTCAAGCTAAATCACCTGAACTGCCAAACCTCTCTACACTCCACGTCAGTATTAGAACTTTGAACGTCAACGACTTGACAGAAACTGATTTGGAAACAATAAAAATCGAGAAAAGAATGCTCAGTATAAAATTTGAGGACAAAATAGTATAACGTCATGGGTCTCAATTATTGCACAACAGCATTGGAACCAAGACTCGAATTCTCGACTCACCGGCAATCATTTCGTGACTATAAGCACTCCTCTATATAAATATAGATTGAAATATATTGCTAAAACATGATCCATTTCAATAACCACAATTAAGCAGCTAGTATTAGTATTAATAAAAGTTTATAACCTGCACTAAAAAAAATCTACTAAGGTTTGCTCAGATCAACCGTTATTCGCCATTTTTTTTATTCCACCTCTTCTATATTCACAATTGAGCACAGTTACAATACATCAAACAGTCAAAAATCAACAACAACGAGATGTTTGCGTGCGTGAATATTTGCACCTGCTTTCACCACACCTAGCTGGCAGGCAGACGGGCTATAAGTGTCCATACGGTTAATAGAGTGCGCAATATTGTTAGTCTTTTCACCATTCGTTACACTCCTTCTCTGGTTCCTAAACATCGTACTCGATGTGGAACCAGCAGAATTGTCTTTCTTAGGCCTTCCCCTTTTTCTGAGAGAGATCACTGGAGTGGTATCCTTGTATATGCATCAAACGAAAGACAGAACAATGATAAGGTCCGAGAACTTCATCTGGGTTATTTGGATTTGACACTTCGTAAGTCGTCGGAGAGCATTGAGTCACAATAATATAAGGCCCATATCTGGCATGAATTTAGCTGTCTCCTTCTGGGCAGCATTGCTGAAGAGGTGAAGGGTTACCCAGACTTTATCACCTGGACGATACAGGGGACCCCGATGATGTATTTTATCATAGAAAGTCTTTCTCTGATCTTGTTTCTTTTCAATTCTTTCACGGATTTCAGATGAAATTCTTGTGAATCTTTTCAAATATGGGGTAAACTCTGTTACGAAATTTTCATTATCTATGATGGTTCAAAAGTCGTTGGTCACTTCATCGATAGTTCTCATTTCTCGTCCAAACTGCAGGTAAATAGCAGTTTTACCGGTGTTATCACACTTGGCACTGTTCAAAGCGAAACAGATACACGGCAACTTACCTTCCCATTCATCGTGTCGGCCTTGAACAAATATGGCAATTCTTGGTTTAAGTTCTCGGTTTTTATTTCAACAGGATTTGATTGTAGATGATAAACAGGAATAATAATCTAATCAGTGTTAAATATGAAACAAAGTTGTTGCATAACGGCACCCGCAAATTGAGAACCAGGATCGCTGGGTTGGCCGTATCGTAATATGACTCCTTCTATTAGAGTTGTAGTACATTCTCTACCAGTGGTTTGAGTGACAGCAAAAAGCTCACCCATCTTGTGCAACAGTTTTCCACAATAAATATCCATTTCTTTTCAGATGGACTTCCAGGGAAAGGTCCAAACAAACCAATGGAAAGTGTCAAAAACGTTAAGAATACACAGGTGTACGTAAGAGTCCGGAAGGTATTTGGTTTGATGGTTTGTAGTGATTGCATTCGGTACAATTCTTTGCATAATCATTGATGTAAGAACGCAGACCTATTCAATAGTACCGTTTGGAGATTCTTTCAAACGTTCCATTGGGTCCATAATGACCTGCATTCGGTGCATCATGGTGAATTTTAAAAATCTCTTGTCTTCCATGAATTGGCACAACTAACTGGGCCTCTTCACTTTCAGAAGTATGTGAGAACCGGAATAAAATTCCTTGATTTACGAGGTATCCCCTTTCTAAACTAAAACCTTTTTCATTATTTTCTAAACATTCAATTATTTTCTTTAGATCATCATCCTTCAATTGCTCTTTCCGAACTTCTTTAGGTGAACGTGTGAGAAAATCGACGAAAACAGCAAGTATGTTACAATCCGATTTCTCTTGTTCTGACGGGATCTAGACACTAAGTCCGCAACAAAGTTCGATCTTCGGGGAATGTAATCCATAGTTAGATTATAAGATAGAATCTGCAGTGCTCACACACACACACACACCTTGTAAGCCTTCCAGTGGGAGATTTCAAAGATAATAACCATTTTAATGGCTAGTGATCAGAAGAGAGTCTAATAGTTTGCCCATCAATGTAACCTCTAAACTTTGCAAGAACTCATACAACTGCAAGAGCTTCTCTTTCAGTGGTAGAATAATTTCGCTCCGAGGATGAAAATAATCGGCTTGCGTATTCTATCGGGTGTTCCTCATCTCTTTCTTGGAGTAAAACTGCTACGAGGGCTACGTAACTGGCATCTATTCGGATGACAAATGGTTTGGTACCGTTAGCTGGTTTAAGGACTGGAGGAATCACTAATTTTGATTTTAGCTTTCTGAAAGCATCTTCTTGTTCGGAGCTCCAATTCCACGTTGCATTTTACTTAGTTACGTCTGTTAGTGGTTTTGCAATCTGACAAAAGTTTGGAATGTATCGATGATACCAGGAACAGGTTTGTGCAAAGCCTTGCACTAGTTTAACAGAGGTTGGGGCGATATATCTGCGATAGCAGCTGTCTTTTATGGATCAACTGAGATGCCTTCCTCAATAATGTAATGTCCTTATTTTACTTTTTTACAACAGGAGCTGAACTTCTGTCTATTTATCTTCAATTTAAAAAAAGAGAGAAGTTTTTAAAAACTTGCTCTAGGTTAGAAAGATGTTTCTAGAAATTTGGAGACAATATTAACATATCATCTATATATGACAGTACTAACACATTCTTCAATCCTGATCGGAACTTGTCTCTCAACCTTTGGAAGGTTGCAGGTGCATTTCGTAATCCAAATGACATTCGAGTGAACTTATAAATACCAAAAGGGCATGTGAAAGCTGTTTTGTCTTGATCCTCTGCCAACACATTTACTTGATGGTATCCTGAACGCAAGTCAACAGTCGACATATGAGGTGTTGGCTTAGTTTCGTTAAGCAAGTCATCTATCTGAGGCAAAGGTCTGGAACGGTTTGAGCATTCAGCTTCCGGTAGTCTATGAAGAGACGCATGCTGCCATTTGGTTTTGGAATCAAAACAACGGCAGAGGCGTACGGAGATTCACATTCTACTATAATGGGTTTCTGTGACAGACAATCTAGTTCTTTCTTCAACAGATCCTTCCTGACTTTATTCATCCGGGTGGGAGGCACTGAAATCGGTGTGTTATTTTCATTGTTGATGCTATGTTCGATAAATGGAGTAGCTTTTTCCCGACTTCGAAGATGGATTGATTATTTTTAAGCAGGCTGTCTAGTTCAGCACACTGAGAACCAAGGAGTTCTTGTCCTTCATCTTCCCGTAAATGACAGTTCTTTATCGCCACAGGCAGTACATGAACAGATGTACTCTGATAAGGCTTTAAGAAATTATACGATTTTTGGGGATCGTTACAAAACGTCCAACAGTTCTTTCTGAAATTTAGTATTATCCCAGCATTTTCGAAAGAGTCAACTCCAAATAGAATGGAGTTGCTTTTAGCATCAAGCAAAATAATAAAGGGTGTTTTAAACTTTCTGCCTTCCTGTATAGTGGTTTGAACTGTACGGAGAACTTCTTTCTGAGTAACAATCTCATCAACAAAAGATAGAAATATTGTTGTCTTCTCCAAAGCAACTCCTTGTTGGAGAAGGTTACTGTAAAGAGATTCTCCCTCAATGGAATGACCTGCACCATTGTGCGCAAATGCAGTTCCTGAAACTCCATTTATGCTGACCATGAACACTGCATTTCTGTTCGAAGGAGAGAGACTTAAAACTTGTAGAATTCCAAAGTGAGCTGGATCAGCCTTTTAAGTACTGCAATCAGGGTATTTTGACTTGATGCAGCCGAGCTTTCCACGCCCATAGCAGGACCGAGAAGTTCGACTTTCAAATTGCGAATGCCCTCCAAATGATTTTCTTGGGACTTCCTTTGCCTTATCCACCATCCTTGTACTTATTTTTTTATTTATTTTTGAGGGAAAAAGTTCTTATTACGTCTGGTAAAACTTCATCGTTCGTCGTCTAACCTTGAGCAATTTTATAATCGTTTAATTTTTGTACTAACTCAGATAAGCTTTTAATATCTCTCCAAATATCATAAAGTGTTCTCTAACGTCCACTAAAACTCTTATCTTAAGATGTTCTCTAAGAACTAAATCCTTCAGGGAGTTAAAGTCTTTCACCTCTAAGCTGTGTAGCCATTCTTCGAAATTGTTATTCAGCGCGTACGTAAAGTCCTTCCACTGAGCTTCAGTTTTATTTTTATGTGTGCTGAACTTAATTTAAAATGATTCAGAATTCAACATGAATCGTTAAATTAGCACCTGCTTAATGTGCTGGTAATCTTCTAATTTGTCTTTAGGTTCACTAAAGATAATATGGGAAATTTCAATAAGTAACATAGTTAAAAGGTGAGTTATATAATCGCTTCTCCTATGTTAATTTATTCACGCTGTCTTTCAAATATTTTTAGGTAAGTAGAAGCATCAGAATTTCCACAAATCTAGGAATGAGATGCTGGATATTTATTTTCTCTGCAGAAGCAGCACAAATTCTAGTTGTGTGTGTGAAGAAGTTGCTATCATACTTAACTTCATCCGTTCTAGTTCTGAAAACTGTCCCTAATTCTCTTCACGTTCTGCCTGAACCCTAGTGTCAATAAACGTTTTTAGAAGTGTTTTAGTGAACTGTTCATCATAGTCTTTCGAAGTTGTGATTAAATTTTTGCCATTACTCTCATAATTTCTCTTATTTCGAGGCCTAGTTCTGTAGCCTGGGTTTTTAAATCATCTTTACATGCCTTAACAAGGTACCCCATTGTTGTAACTTTCGAAAAACGCTCAATTACAAAGTCTGACAGTCACAAGTTAAATGCAGTTAATTCAAGTTTGAAGCAATAAACCCATATAATTGAACATCAACTAGTCACTAAATAAAAAAAAGAATTGGATATTTGAAAACAATACTGTTAAAAAAATGTTTTATATATTTTTCAGAAGACAATATGATAATTCATGTAAAAAGATATTCTGATGGATTAAGTCAAAACAACAAATAAATGAATCATTTAAAGGAACAAAAGTACTTTTTAAAAATATTGTAGATATTTGACTGAAAGAAAAATCTTAACTTTAAAAATTAATACAATTAATATTTAACCCCTTGCTACTCGCTCCCGTCAAATTCACGGGGTAAAATTTCCCTCTCTATTCCTCGTACCCTTGATATTTCCGGGCTGGAAAGTTGAAAAGTATCTCGCCAAAAATATTTAAACAATCTATTTCTTAATCCCGGAATATTATTTATTTCTTAATCTATACACCAGATGACAGTATCAGGTTATGTAACGTGTTCAGCGTTAATTATTTAATTTTCTTATAAATAGATGTCAGCGCATATATATTAGCAATACGTTTTTGTAATCTTCGGTCAGATACTTAGTTATGTTCTTCGTGAAGACCCGTGGGTTTCGTTCTCTGATATATATATATATACATATATATATATATATTAATATTGTATACATTATGGAGTTAGAGTCAGGATGTGAATCGGATTCTACTTTTATTACTTTTTTGTCACTGACTGCAAAAAGAAATATGGGAGCAGTAGACATTGTAGACCAATATATGGGAGATTACTCTATTGCTCAAAAACAAAGTAAGAAGTACCATTTGTTCATTTGTGAGATCAAATTCTTTTCAAGTCGTACCTTATTTACAAAAAAACAAGGATTCAAAAAATCCCATTTGATGTTCCGTTTATCTTTAGTAGATGAACTTATTGAAAAGTACATATTCTATATCAGAGAAACCACTGCAAAAAGAGGCCGGCAAAGCTCGTAGATTAACCCCAACCGTTTGATTGAAAGGCATTTTATTAGACCGATACCTCCAACTGATAAGAAGTGGCAACCACATGAAGAGAATGCAAAGTTTTTGTTGTTCCGAAAGAAATGAAATCAATAAGAGATGCAGAAAGGAAACTCAATACTACTGTCCAGATTGTGGTGTTGGTCTTTACATCTCATGCTTTGAAATTTATCACATGAGAAAAAATTACTAATGTTTATTTATATTATGCATAAATGTAAAAAAATTTCATTTAATGTTTAAAACGCATGTTTTTTTTTAAAAATTTTTCGTTTTGTTGGAAAACCAACATTCAGTAATTATAACCCTAAAAGTTTGCTTTACTTAAAAAATTAATTTCGTATTTCCATCTAAAAATTAACCCAAAAATTAAAAATGAGTACATATATTGAACATGTAGTTAGTTTTACAGTAGAACATCGTTTATCCGAACGTTTATTATCCGAAACGTCAAATATTCGAACCAAAGTCCGGATACGTTTTCGAACAGGGCAATCAATGCTAAACATTTGTTTCCTGTGAAGCCAAAAGTGATCGGAAAACCCAAGGTGCGGGATATTTGAGGAATTTCAGTTGTTTGATTTGGTAAACATCTGCGCGAAGCATTAGGTCAGTTTGTGAGGAATGGTATTCGTGCTCTTTTGTTGATGTAGAGACCTGGGTAGCCTGCGATGCAGAAGACTGTGGATTTCAAATGCTAAATAATGACGAGATAGTGACTTCCGTGCAAGAAGAATCCGACCCTGTCGACGATGAAATGGATGGATATGAGGACAACAACGAAAGTAGCAAGGGTCCATCAAATGCTGACGCGTTTCTGCTTTAGAGACAGCTATAGAAAGGTTCGAACAATCAGAGTGCTGTCTTACTCAACTACTGCTGCTGAAGAGAATCAGAGACCTTGCAGTGAAAAAACGAAGGTGTACGATGGTACAGCGAAAAATAAGTGATTATTTTCCACACTCAAGGTAAAATTGCGACGTTTTGTACCTATTTGGATTTTTCTTCAAGCACGTTCCCCGCATGAGATGATTGTCAATATGTGTATAGTGTCCAGTATCATATACTGCATGGATCGTATTCGGTTTTCGGTTATCCGAACAATCGAGTATCCGAACAGTGTCCGGTGCCAATTGATTCAAATAAATGACGTTCTCTTCTGTATATAATTTTCTTGAATAAAAAAATAGGCACTTTTAGGACCGTTTTTCTTCAAAATTATCCGATCGCTGAGGTGATAAAAGAAACTCTGATGCATTTCAAGGTCAAAACAAAACCTATAAGTGAACCCTTTGAATATATTCAATCAAAAAGACACAGGTAATTATAATTCTAAACAGAAAATCTCAATCACGCTTTGGCCAAATGCGTAAATTAAATAGTCAGCCCAATAAGTGAATAATATCGATGATAAATCAATTTTACTAAACAAACAGTGAGCACTGTATTCTGAGTTTCAAGTAAAATTCAATAAAAAGTCAAAATTGATCAGTAAGGGAAATAAAAGAAGGCTGATGCTCCGTGAAGATGAATGCAATCCTAAATTTCTAATTTCCCGGTAGGAAATATACAATCCAAATTTTTTAGTAATTCCAAGATTTTTTCGTAGCCGGAACAGCTACAATTCAGAAACTACTTTAAAATTCTTTTTTAACTAGCTTTTCAGAAATTGACTTGATAATTTTACGTTGGGCACCATTTATAATCTGCACTCAAAGAAAACCTAAGGCGGTTAGGTCAGATCAACCTTTATTCGCCATTATTTCAACTATTCTACATTCACAATTGAGCACAGTTACAATACATCAAACAGCGAATAATTAATAATAACGAGATGTTAGCGTGCGTGTCTATTTGCATCTTCCTTCACCACCTAACTTGCAGGCCTACTGGCTATAAGAGTTCACACGTTAAAAAAAGTGCGCAATATTGTTAGTCTTTTTAACATTCGCTACAAGTTTAGAATAAAGAATGTAAAATTCTTCATTTGAATTGCCGTTATAGTGGCGTAATTGGTTAGGTCCTGACCTTGTACGCTCAAGTGCATGAGCTCGTTCCCGTCTCAAGTCGGTTGATTTTCAAGATGCAAAATATCTGTAACGCACATGTACTATTATGCAGCGTGTTAAAGATCCTTAGAAAAAACTAAGTTCATGTGAAGTCACGATCACGTAATTATTAGGTAACGTGAATATGTTGTCGTTTGTTTACTACTATTGCTACGAATATTTTTGCTATCGCAGTTTTACATTGTGCTGTTTAAAATGTCTTATTTCGTTGAAATGGTTATTCGATAAGTTAAAGAAAGGATAATTGCAGGGGGGAAAAATCTTTTTTTCATATACCAGTAAAAAATGTGAGTATTTTGAGAGCATGTTGAAGTGTGAGGATTACAAATCATCTCCTAACTGTTTAATATTAATTCTAACCACTTTGAAGAATATTTTCAATACCTTCACCAGCTTAAACCAAGCTTTATTCTCACTATTTTTGTCTTCACAAAAGAAACCACTTCACAACCAAAAAGGATTTTGGACAGATGTAGACATTTACAAGAATGTAAATACTTCAAAGCAAATTTTTGTTTATTTTAAATAAAACTATATAGAGAACATACACAAAAAAGTATGTTAGTAAACTTAAAATGATTTTTTATTTTTATTTAAAATTATGTTATATTGAAAACATATAATGTTTAGTTGACTTAAATGGTACTTATTTTACACATCTTTGGAATAATTAACTGGGGCTTTTCAGTATTAGTTATCTAAAATTAGAACATTAAAATCTGATATGTAACCATACATGTCATATCAAAAGCAAGTATATATATATATATATATATATATATATATATATATATATATATATATATATATATATATATATATATATATATATATATATATATATATATATATAATATATATATATATATATATATATATATATATGTAATAAGACGATGTTCGTTGAAATAAATTCTTTATAATAGAGTTGACGAGGCCATCTTGAGGTTAATTAAATTTTTTATTGCTCACCTTGAACACATAAAGACAAGGACGACACAATACACACACACACAAGCTGCAGCCGGCTACATGTTGATGCAAAAACAGAAGCGAAATAGAGTTGGTCTTTAGGAGTCTCGGTATTTATAGGCGGCTCAAATCACATGATCTGAGTGGGTAGCTAGATGTAGTTTAAAATATTCTCGTTAGGCGGCTGGCTCATTTATTATTAAAATGAGGGCCCTGAAGGGATGGACCATAGATAGTTAAAAGTTATTTTAAAGGATTATACTACTGGGATTATTACATTTCCCCCCTCCGCAAGACACGTGTGTGCGCTGGGGCCCTTAGCACACACCCATATCATACAGAGATATTAATTTTAAAATTTAAATTTAGATTAACATTTATTTTTAAATTTCCCTTCACTTTAACACATGAAAATGATTTGGAACAAGAAGAATATGTGGTTATAAAAGTATAAAACAAATATGCATTAATAAATTATAAATATAAAATTACACAAGTCAAAAATATTAAAATAAGATTATCTAACACCTAAAATAAAATGAAAATAAAAAATAAATTTTAAAAATAATTGTAAATGACACACATCCTGTAAAAGTATTAGTTGATACATATGAAGTTAGTTCTTTCTTAGACTAGTTTTGGAAGTAGTTGCCTTGTCAATGTTAGCTAGACTTGGCAAGGTTGAGACGTGTCCGGACACTTGAAGCGATAAATATGATACGCCAGAGGCTTCAGTAGAAGGATATTGTATATAGAATATGTGGAACACCAATAGGCTTCCCTGTGCACTGGGAAGTAGAGTTTAAAGGTGAGTCATATATTGAAATGGAGGTTGTCACAATATTGGGTTTAAAAAGACAATTGTATGTGAAAGGGATTGTGTCTGTCGCCAATACTGCATAGATATGATGGTTTGGAAGCAGTTATGTACCACCTTTTTAGTATGAAATCACAAAAATACATTTTTAAAACACAGAAAAATAGAAGTTAAAATATAAACATCCTTTTTAAAACAGATCAAAAATTGCATATGAGAGCACTGAGGATTAAAAGAGGCTGAAAAGAAACAAAATAGGAGGTTGACCCACGCCTTACACAATCCATAAGACAAGTTTTCCTTCTTATCGTGTATATGCTTCACAATAATTTCAAAACAAATATCCCAAGACTAGAAATTGCAAGTCGACCAAAGAGATTTTTTTAACTATTTATAACTTTCTTTTATGTATTACTTTTATGATGACAAATGTATAAGTTTGGATGCAATATATATATATATATATATATATATATATAGTATATTGACAATCAAAGGTGTATTCCCTTGAGGTACTCACTATGCACAATCCTTACAAAACCCTTATTATTTATTCTAAATGTAAACATTTGCTCATTTATTTATTTTTATTAGTATTTTCTCAGCCTAAGTGCTTTCAAACCCATTATTATTTCATATACATTACAGTTGTTCATTTTCATATCAAATAAATTGTTCATTCTAATCAAGAGTATATCTAATAGTAACCAAAAATTCTTAAAACCACATTAAATATATCAAATCGTATCAACATAAAATTCTCAAAATAAAAATATCAAATTTTGGGTATTGATTCAGTAAAACACTTGAAAACACTGTAAAATCATGAATTCTCATATTAAATATCAAATTTAAATATAATCTTTATGAAATATATGCATTTTATCTTTAAAACAAAATATAGCATTAAGTAAATTTAACCCAAAATTTCAAAAGGTAAAACCGAGATCCTTGGAAACGTTTTTCAAACAGTAAGTTTATAACATTCACAATAATATATACGTAGAGTTGACTGCCGAATCAATTAGTTTAAATACAATCGAAAACTAAAAATAATTTGTTACACATATATTGAAAAAACATTAGAATAAACCATAATAGCAGTACAATGGTGGTAGGGACCAAAGAATAATAATAAAAAAATAAACGATGGGGGTAAGACCCATAAAATATTGAAAAGAAACACTGGGGTAGAACCAGACACATAAGAAAAATTGCTTTGGTATAATCAGGCTTATAAAAAAAAATGCTGGGGTAAAACTAGGCTTTAAATAAAAAAAACTATATTGGTACCACTAACCCATACTACACCATTTCATATGGAAAACTTTAAAACATTAATTTCTTCGAAATATCTAAACCATAAATTAAAATCATTGTAAGTTTCTGGATCAAAATAGATTGTTTGAAATAACACTTTAAATTTGCTTTCAAATTATTACGCATACTAATTACAATATTGTTCGTAAACATTTTAAGACAAATTATTAAAAGCCAATAATATGAAAACATACACTTGCAGCACTAAAGAAGTAATCCAATCTGGCTTTCAACACACTGATAATAAAAACTTTTTCTTCTTTCACATAACTTTTAATTTTACCAAAATACACATCTCCCGCACTTCAAGGTTAGAAAGATTTTTTTTTTCATTTGAACCAGAATTGTTGGATGAATTGTAAACTGGTTCTTTTTAACATATTGATGATATAAAACTTGTTTCTTTTACAGCTGGTGTTGCACCTTCTCACAAATTTTCAATTTACCTAAAACACATCTAGTGAACTCATTAAATTTTGTAGGAAGATTTCTTTTCATTATAAAACGCGCACAAATGAACAGGCATTTCTTTCTGGTGCATATTATTGCAGATTGCGAAGATTAAGATTTTCAGACTAAACACAAATCAGAAATATTTTCTGTACACGAAGCAGGAAAACGGGCAACCCCCGCATGTTGAACGTTGTTCTTGTTGTAATCCTGTCAGGGCATGGCAACAAAGATTCTTTTAATTTCTTTCCCACGCAGAAAAATATCCTGGCGACTAATGTAATAAGAAGATGCTCGTTGAAATAAATTCTTTATAATAGAGTTAACGAGGCCATCTTGAGGTTAATTAAACTTTTTATTGCGCATCTGGAACACATAAAGACAAGGACGACACAATACACACACACACGCTGCAGCCGGCTACATGTTGATGCAAAAACAGAAGCGGAAGAGAGTTGGTCTCCAGGAGTCTCGGTATTTATAGGTGGCTCAAATCACATGATCTGTGAGTGGGTAGCTAGATGTAGTTTAAAATATTCTCGTTAGGCGGCTGGCTCATTTATTATTAAAATGTGGGTCCTGAAGGGATGGACCATTGATAATTAAAATTTATTTTAAAGGATTATATTACTGGGATTATTATATATATATATATATATATATATAGAATAGTCTTAGCCACAGTAGAACTAAAACAAATTCCTGGCCTTATGAACCATGATTGCAGGTTTAAACAATGTTTTTTTGGCCAGCCAACCTTCACCTAAATTTGTCAATACTCTGAGCCATAGGGAAAGCAAGAAATTTCTAGAGAAGTTTAACTATTATTCTAAATAAAACCATAATCTGTTAATGTAAAACGATAAGATTATAGCCTGTAATAATTACTAAAATATTTTAAAATCGAAATTAAAACTATTAGATAAATGCTTACTAGGAGAGTACAGCAAAAAACATATTCCCGGGCAATTGAATGGTCAATAACAGTAAGGCATAAAATTATTAAATTTTGATAAAATAACATTAATACAAGATACACACATTTAAAAACTCTATATTTTGTTTTAAAATTTATAGAAAATAAAAGTTAAACCCAGACATATACAATTAATTTTAAATAAAATATAATATTGTTAATTTTTGAAAATTGAGGTGCCATCTATGAATTAAGTGTGCAACTAATAACATATATTTTATTTAACTGTTAAGTAACTTTTTATAAATTTAGGAAGGTATCCCTGCTCCATACAATGCTTATAAAAGTTATTGAAATTTAAATATATATTAAATTTATCACTAACTAATACGTTATTACGATAAATATAATTGAAAATAATATTTCTATATCTAGATATAGATAAATTGGAATTCCAACAAGGCACTTTAAGTATGTTAAAATTAAAATCATCTCTTTTTTCATAAATATTGCTATGTAATTTATAGTCCTTAATATACAATGATACATCGAAGTAATTAGTTTTAACTGGATTACTATTAATTTTAATTAGCTTTAAATAATTCGGATAAAAAGTAATATTGGTGTTAAAATTATTATTTTTACCAAAAATAATTATGTCATCTATGTAATAATAATTATTAATAATATAATTATTTTCATAAAAGTGTAAATATAAATTATCCAAACTATTGCTAGCAGTTTGTTTGTACAGAGAACCTTTAAAAGTAATGTAGTTTTCTTTTAAAACTAAATCTATGAGAGTTTTAAAAATCAGTAAATTAATATAAGGTTATAATTACTATGATTTTCTAAAACACCCTAATTACATCATTGATATCAGTGTAATTAAAACGATCTTCAATGTCATAACTATGAACTGAATAAGTATTTTTATTTTTCAAGAAATCCATAATATCTTTACTATTTTTAATTATAGTTTTATCACACATTGCTTATTGATGAAGTTTTGTATAATATTATGAAGCATTTTACCTGCAGTAGTGATATAAGTTTTACACCCATTTGTTACTGTTCTAAATTTAACAGGATTTTTACTTAATAATTTTACAAAATTACAGGGAAAAGAAAAAAAAACATTTTAGAGAAGCATTCAATACAGAAATGGAAAAATATCTTAATTTACTATAGCTTGATTAATGTTTATACTACATGATGTGTGTGAATCAAGTACCACTTTCAAACATTAGAAATCAAAATAATCATTTACCATTTGTAAAATTACATGGAAAAAATTGTGCAACATTTTGAAAGTCTTTATTCACTGCACTATTTTAGGTAAGAAATATAATTTATGAAGAATTGAAAGAGAGAGAGAGAGAGAGAAGAGAGAGAGAGTTAAAATATGGTAGTAAATTAAGGCATTTAAGTTTTTTAATTAAAATGTGTATAATAGAACATAAATTTGTGTCCATATATTGAATATAAAAGTCTTGCTCACTCCTACATGATCACAATAAAAAAGTCATTTTTAAATCCATAATTATTTTTGAAAAAATGTAATTATGATTTTAATCTTTAGTAATATATTTTCAAATGTTAAATTTCAGACAAAATTTTGTATCTTTTTTCCCCCTGATGTCATTTTATCTTCCATTTTTTTAAAGTATAAATATAATTATATGTGAAGGAATACTTTAACCCTCTTAGCGGTTTGAACGTCTTTTTCCGCACGTCTAGAGATGCTTCGAAAACGCACCACACGTCTTTTTCTGACTTCAAGAGAGCGCTTCAAAAGCGGGTAGGCCGTGTTTTTCTGAAATCCTTTCCCCTCTTTTATGGTTTAACATTATGAAAGATAATTAGGGAGGGTTGCGACGACACAATGGTCACTGACAGGAAGTTTTTTGGCTCTCGGGGAACCCTGCGTTTTGACTCTGAAGCAATCGTAAAAAAGTTGGGAAGAATTTCTTTAGACCCCTTAGTGAACGAACTATAAGTTAGTGTTTGTAATTTAGCTTCATTTGAGATATTATTGCGTTTGAATTAAATAAATTCTTTTTGTACTTTTAGCAATTAAAATTTTTTTTTTCAAGTTTTGAAAAATGTTCCAACGTATAAATAAAATGTTATATAACTCACTTTTGATTTTATATTAATTTGAAGTTTTAATAAGTTGGGACTGTAATCTGCTATTTTATATAGTTGGACAATTAACTTTTTAAGTATATTCTCTTTGCTTGATTAACTCGTATTATTTTCTTCATCTTAAAATGATGAAACGGAAAATTAAGTTTTTAAAATATATAAATCTCTATATAATATGTAGAACTATATTTAATTGCTTCATTTTTCTTCTCTTAACCAATGTTTTCAGTTTTTAAAACATGATTACTTCATTATAAGGTGTCAAAAAAGTTAATAAGAAACCGAATGCTTCAAAATTTAAAACCTTTTAAACTTTCCAACTACTAAAAATGAATAATTTCTAAACTTTTGCATCAAATTATTTGTAAAAAATTATTACGCTTTCATAAAAATAATAATGGAAAAACTAATTCAGATCCATTTTTTTTTTAAATTTTAAAGCCAGATAGATGTTCAGGGCGCGTATTGTTACAATACACCAAATTATATTTGAATTTTAAAAAAATGCTTGAGTTTCAGTTTACTTCAGAGAAAACATGAATGAGGGGTTTTTTATACCAATTCATTTTTTTAACCTTGAATATTTGAATAAATAGTAATTAAAAATATTCGGATACATTTACAGCATTTTACATTCGGATATATTTACGCATATAAATAAATATAAAGATCAATTAAAAAAATTTTTTAAATATATTTGTTCATGCAAAATTTCTAAATATTTATTTTTTTAAAGCTAACTGAAGAACAAGTAATTAAAATCTGGATATCTATTATAATTAACATTCAGAAAATATCCAGATTTTCATACAAAACTAGGAATTTTATACTAGAAATTGTATTTGAAATTTCAGAAAAAAATATTTATGCATCGTGCACATACTCAGTTAAAAATTATTTACCATAAGTACTAACAGTTCTTCGAATAAAATATTAAATTAAAATTTTAACATAAGAATCTTAAGCATTTTAATGCATTTCGTAAATTTCATACAATTCTGTTAAAACTGTATGTTAAGAGCAAAAATTATGCTGAAAATTTTGATGAATATAGAATAAATTTTTAAGTAGAAGCAATATTGCGAAGCTAAAACACAGGACAGAAAAATTATGATCATATCTACAAGAGTTTTTGAAATATTTATTTTAAAATTCAGAAAATCTGTGCGTTAAGTTATATTTAATATTAATTAAATAGTCAACATAAATGTAATGTTATGTTTGAAGTCGCATTCATGTACTATTAAAAAAATTATAAAGGGCATTGTTGCATATGTTAAGAATTTTATATATAATTTTAAATTCAGATTTTAACAGATTGACGTAAAGAAAAAAACGACCATCTAAAATACATGATGCGGTCTGCAATGCCATAATCTTGATAAACAGAAGACAGCATTTTCCTTTTCTAGGGCAGAGTCGGTTTAGGTAGGGGTGAACTGGGCAAAAAGTGAGGCCCCATCGGTTTTGACGGGTGCCGCACTAGAAACTGCAGTTTTCAGGAAAAATTATAATAATTACAAATACAAAAATAAGTCTTGCAGTTTTTTCATACATTTTTATTAACACGAATTGGGGAAATGATTTCCAATATACTTTGTTGTGTTTCACAATATTTAAGGTAACAAACCATAGTCCTTCAGATATATTTGTTCTACTTTTCGTAAGCCGTACTCCTATTAAAACTTGTGCTTCCGAAATACACCTTTTGTAATCTTAAGAAATTATATAAACTATAACGGTTAATTTTAATTTATGCAAATTATTAAATGTTTCTATTTAGCCATTTCCGTCCAAACAGTTTACATGAAAAAAATATTCGGATTCACCCATTCATTAGGAAATTGTATGATTCCAGCAATAAGTTTTATTTTTTACCAAATATGATTGCGTCACTTCGGGGATACCTCTAACAGAAACGTTTATTTGCTATCGATTGCAAATTAAACATTTTCCCTTCAATTGTGTTTATTTCAGGAAGATCTTTGATTTATTTTATTCATGCAATACAAGATTTAAATAAATTACTTTTTTCTTGTCAAACGTATTTGCTTAATATAATATATATATTTGAGTATTATATTAAAATTTTGAACTACCCAAAATTATATGTTTTTGTTCCTCTAAAAACTCTTAGTATTTTAGAAATGGTCTTACAATCCGTGTACGGTTTATATGTTCTAAAATGAAAAATATATTTTTATAACTGAATTTTTGTGCCTCGTTTATAAAAATAAAATATTGCTTTGGGCTATAGCTTATAAATTTACTTAAATAAGTGGAGGAACAGTATTTTCACATAATATGAATATTTTTGACTGGAGTAAGTCAGATATTTATATTTCAGTTTCTTTACAATTTGAATAAAAGTTGTAAGCAATTTTTTGAAGAGCATATTGAGTATAAACTCCCTGGCTATTTAAAAGTAAAATGTTTTATTTTGATACCCCACAGCTCACATTCTAAAATAAGACTAATTTACAATCATATGATCAGCTTTGGTGATATTTAAATTTTCAAAAATACTCTACATGTACGAAAACATTCTTTGAAAACCATACATCATATCTCATTCTCTGTCTTTTCCACAGCAGGCATTATTTTTTTATACTCAAAAAATTAAATACAGCATTTCCGAATGTTATTTTTTTTAAAAAAAAATTAATATGAATACACTGCGGAATTGTCGGTTAGCTTCACTGAGCAAAATTGTTTTAAGTGTACTGTTTTGAAAGACAAAATTAATTGGGAGAAGTTTTTCTTTCATTAGAATTTGTAATGATTGAATTGTGTGAAAGTTGTATTTATCGGTGAATTTTCCGTTTAACACTAAAGAAACAGAAAAATAAAAATTAAATTTTAATAGAAAATGGTTAGAAATACTTTTACATTTTGAAGAAAAATATATTCCCATTGAAAAAAAAAATTGACTAAATTTCCTTTTTGCTCCGTCACAAATGCCTATGTAAAGAAGGTATTTTTGCTTAGTACAAGTCGTTTGACTATGAAATAAAATTTAGATTTTTTCCGAAAAATTAATTTAACATAAAAACATCATTTATAAAATTAAAATATATATAAATTAAAAGCATTGAAATCCCTCTTTATGTTACTTTAAATTTAAAATATAATTGAATAGAGGAAGATTGATTTCATTTCATAAACATAATCGTCGTATGTAACGATATTTCATATATTCTCTTATTGTTTAAAAAGAGAGAGAGAGATGGTCACTTTTACTCTTTTTTACATAGTTACTTTTTAAAAAAACATTTCGATGTATTTGTGTTTTCTTAGTCTCATATTCCACAATAAGTACAAGGTACTTTTTCCTGGCTCAAATCGTTAGTCCAAAATAGTTTATTTTTCTTAAATTAATTTTTTAAAATTTTGTTTTGTTTAAAATAAACAAGTATTTTTCAACTTTTGTAACAAGTTTCTTTCTTTCGAGTTATTATTTTTTTTAACTCTTCACTTTTATTGTGACTTAACTGATCAAACAACCACGTGGACCCGCTTTTTCCACCCAAAATTCGCACAAGGCAACGTCACAGCTGTGAACGAGTTTTCTCCCGGTTTAAAAGCAACAAAGAGGCCGAACTGAGTAATAAAATCTTCCCCTGTAGACCTCCCGCGTTCTTTAAAAGGGAAAGGAATTAAATGTGTTGCACTTTCGAAGGAATTCTCAAAAAAGATGTAAACGCTTTCGGAATGATTTTTCAGGACAAGGACGAACACTCAGAGGGTTAAAGACATATTAGTGATGACAAAATAACATGTCACTACATTTCTCCAAATAAGTTTTAAGTTTGGATGAAATGGAACCGGAGTATTAACCCTAAACATAAATACCTCGTTAAGAGACATAACTAGTAGAAATTGAGAATGTAAATTTTATGCAACTATTCATTAATATATATATATATATATATATATATTGTATTGTGATTTTTTTCTATCTTATTCACTTCATTGTGTTGTAAAAATAAAATTTATTTTCTTCAATGAATAAATATTTATTATTAAGGCTCCCGGTGACACGCCACCACGAAAACCCGAGCGTAATGTTAATCCTATGGAGTTTCTTATAATTCAATTTACGTCTAAGGTATTGCTTTTAACTGTATGAAACAAAATGCATCCTAAAGATATAAAAAAATTTAATGTTTCTCTGTATTTCGATTTTTAAAAAAAAAATTTCTAAATATTTTTAAATATCTATTAAAAGCTTGAAAATTTACATTTAGTGCGTTGAAACGATCATAAAAATATTTTCAATTATCGGATAAAAAAAGTAAAAAAGCGGAAATAATTTATTTTTTATACTCTTTCAAACGCATATACTTTAAAATTTTTAAACTATTTTATTTGCGAGTAATTAAATAAGTCAGCATTGCATATTTGGAATGAAGGGAAGTAAACTTGCAACTCCACCTTCTTGCGGAAGGATGCATGAAATTTTCCCTGCGTTCCTTGGTGAAAGGTGGTAATTTATGACTCTTCCATGGATTGTGTAAAAGAGATGTTTTTTCCCCCCAAAATGGGTCTTGTTTTCTAAGAATCTATAGGCATTCAAGATACTGTTTACAATTACATCATTCTTAGGAAAGTTTGAGTCTGTGCTTGAAAATAACTACAAATACGTTTTGTACAAAAAACTATCTCCTGTTTTTTATTCCACCTTTCTTAAAATTATTTATATATACTAAATAAGTTAGATTTTATTAATAATTATAATGAACAATTTATATTTATTAAATGCATTTGAATCGTCAGGATAAAGTGAATCAGTTTTCGCATTATTTTCTTACATATCTCCAAAATCGAAATTCATGTGTTTTTTTCCAAAAGTTTAAGTTATTTGAATATCAGCTGTTTTAAAACTTATTTTGCACAGTTTATTTCAGTTATTAAATAAAATGGATCGTCGTCGCAGCTTCAAAAAAAAATATTTCTTTAGGCTAAACGAAAAAAGAATATAGGACAGAATTTCTGGAATTGGAAAGAAAAGTGTGTATTTCTTTTTTCTAAATTCTTGTTCCGCTGTTCATTTCAAATATTAAGAAAGTTTCCACATACTAAATGGATTTATTGATCATCGCATTTTAAATAAGATTCAAATATTCCGAAGATGAAATACCATTGATCCATTTGACGTTTATTTAAAATAAATCAGAAAGTTTTTCATAATTTTAAGACTATTTTTAGTAGCATTAATAGTTTCTTCTTAAAACATATAAACTTCAATTAATTTATTTACTATTGCTACTGATGTTTTTATTCCATTTTTATTCCCTTCACTGAAAATTCAACTTAGAAATAACATTGCAGAATTTTTTTTTTTAAATTTCTGTCTTGAAAGCAGTATCTACATTTTGCATTTTCATTTATACATGTGTTTCATATATTATTCAAGATAACTCATCAATGCTTTTTTTTAAAATGAATTCTAAGTTAATGCGCTATGAAGAATGCACCCCTGCAAGGACAAATACAGGCAAATAGTTCCACAATTTTAAAGTTCAAGCCCAGCACCACTAAAGACCCACCGTGTAGGGGAGCGATGCACGTTAAATCTGTCGAGAGCTCAACCGTCCTTCCTTTAGTGTGGTAGTTAGGAGATGAGGTGCTATCTCAGGTGTCCTCCTCGTCACTTGACCATGGTTCAAAATTACGAGGTCCGTTACCAAAAGCTCTCGTGTAGCTGAACAGTGTGACGTTAATATTCACTCACTCACTCCACAATTTGAATGTTTGACATCTGAGGAATTATATATACAGATTTTCCCAAAAATTCATGGGAAATTCTGATTGGAATGGGGTTGTACGAAAACACTTTTTAGTTCTAGGGGTTCTACGAAAACACTTTCTAGTTCAAGGGGTTCCACAAAAACACTTTCAAGTTCAAAGGGTTCCTTGAGTTGAAAAAGTTTGAAGACCACTGCTCTAGAGCCATACATGTTATATTTGCGACAGACTTCGTAATTCTTAGCCAAGGGTGGCCAACCCGCGGCCTTGAATAATTTTGCGGCACTCGAGATTCATTACAAAATATGATTATTTTGTACAATATTTTTGTTTTTAATGTAGTGGTTTGTAACAAATATACTTCATAACAGTTTCTATTTTATTACCTTTCTTTTGTTTTAATACATTATTAGAAGTGTGCGGTATTGCAGCGCAGCATCACACTCTATTCCTGTAACTCCATCGCGCAGTCTATTGCTAGAATTAGACATATTTGATGCTTGCATTATTATTATAAATTATCTATGCTTGTATAGATGAAAAATAATGAAATCAATAATAATTCATTCCGTTTTAAATTTTCATTCCAATAAATGTTTGTGATGGGTCTAAATATAATATAAAGATATATAATTTTTGTTTGCAACCCACAGGATTATAATGTTTTTCCGAAGTGGCCTGCAAGGTCATTTGAGTTGGCCATCCCTGTTCTAAGCCAAGATCGGATAGCGAGAATGACACTTGAGTTTACAGTTTCTTTGTATTCTTCATGACCTTTTTTGAACTTGGGAATCTCGTGTCTTTAGTCATTATGGTATATAAACCTCCACGGTCTTAAATGCTGATTTAAATTCTTTATATTGTTTTTAATAAAATATATTGTGTGTGCTGGTTTCTGTTTGTGATATTAAAAATATAACATTAGTGTGATAAACAAGAAAAATATTTAGTATGATTGGTGAAAAAAGATAATTGAATTTAAAATCTGGAATACAATAGCTTTAAAACGATTTTGTGATTTGCCGAGACGGGTAAATCCAAAGCAGAATGTATGTGAGATTTTCGACAAAAGAAACGTGAGGAAAAAAAATTAAAAACTGAAGGAGTACAGCCGAAAAGAATTGCACAAAATTCAACTTCACGCAGCAGGGATTTTTTGTTTGTTTTTTTGCAACGAACACAAATCTCTCAGAAACAAACGGCCGAACCAATTACTGCTTTACCAAATCTGTTTGTCAGTCAGGTAACTTTACGATTGTCCGCTCATAGCTTTTTTGAATGGTGAGCTCAAGCTCGAAATGACCACAAACCGAAATATATCGACAACTAACAGTGGGACTGCTATTGACGTTGTTTTTCAAAGGTATTTAAATACTTTAAAATCTCAAGTATATGTGTCATATTTTAGTCATCATAAGTCTATTGTGTGTGTGTCTTCCCCAAATTGAAAAAGAATATTTATTTTTGATAAAAAATTACATGACTCTTTGTGTTAATTAAATAAAATTTTCATTAAAGATAAAATTATTCGACAGAAAATTATTTCCAATCATACCCGATTAATTTTTTTCAGGATTTATGTTACTATTGCGTATTTACCAGGATAACATGTCAGATGTTACACATCATATGCGACTACTGTAAGACTCGTTCCTTTTTTTTGTAACTGAATTTATATTAGAAATTCCAACACTAAAACTGTTCTTCCAAAAAATTGTGTGGGTCCCAAAACCAATACTCAATATACTTTATCAGTGGCGTAGCTAGGTATCCAAAGGTCTTGGTGCAAAAAAAAGAGAGAATATTGGTGGAGTTTTATTAATTAAAAATATATTAGAGTATTTTATATATATATACATATACAAAGCTGATTCCCATCAGCCCTGTGTCAAGCTCTGCAGAACATAGGAAAGCAAAGCTACAAACTACTTACATGTATGCATATGAGTTTCCTTGTGAATTTAGTGATTACCCAGGTTCGATTTGACATGTGATAGATAGGAAATGATAAAAAGAATATGCACAAACAAGAAAATATAATACAAAATTATTATAGTTATTTAAAATAAAACACACGAAAAAACAGAGGATGGGGTCAAAATTACATCAGTCTGTTGCAGATACCAGATTGCGAAACATTGAAACAGGAAAATAGCTTATTATGAATCATATTGTTATAAAAAATAAAATGACCAAGAAGAAATAGCTCCCTGTGTAGATTTTTTTAGATGTATGGTAAGACATTTCATAAAACTTGATGTTTATTTTCAAGTAAAAATTAGGAAAATGAAAAAAAAATATATAAATAATATAAACTTTTTTTAATACGTAAAATTCGCAACACAATATAAACAAAGGAAAAGAATTTAGGGGAATTCCTTACAAGTTTGAAATTACTTTCAATGGAGTTGTCATGATTACAGCTATGTAACAATCTTTTATATTTATATCTCAATTATGGGAGAAATTATCGCTAGTTCGACTTGCCTGGTGGTCAAGGCGCGAGGGTCCCCTGAGCTCAAGGCACCACCTAGCCCATTGGTAGTTACGCCATTGTACTTTATTAAATTTATATAAGATTTCTTTTTGTTACATGTCTTAAACCGTTTTTAAATAAAATTATTGAACTGAATCGGAAATAAAGAACTGACCTGAAATATTTCAGGAAAGAGAATAATTTAAATCACATTACACTATTCATTCAATTAATTTATAAATTTCTCTTGTCATTAAACTGTTTAAAAAAGGATTTTGATGCAATTTAATATTGAAGAATATCACAGAAAATTGTTTTCAATGTACAGAAATATATATATATATAAAGGTTTCTGCCTTATAACTAAATCTTATATTTTTATAAAATTCAAATGAAAAACTGATGTTCCTCAAAACAGAAACGAAACAGAGTAAAAAAGCAGTTTCTTTGTATAACTAGAATGTCAGGCACAGTTTTCATGTAATTGAAAACTGCCATGGGGTGGGCAGTAAAAGAGGGGTCAGTTGGTTGTAAACTGGACCCTCCAAGAACAAAAATAGAAGGCGAAAGAGAGGGGGGGAGAGTTTCCTGTCTCGAGCTCTCTTTGCACTTAGAATCCCTCTCTCAACTGTTGTAGAAGAGGCTTGTATGATTCTGTGACGTCATTTTCTTTCATCATGACAGCTGTCGTCAGAACATAATCATCAGAAAATGGGATCAAGTAAATGCAAATTTGGAAAAATAATTGCTTGAAAAAAATGTTTATTTCAAAGTCAAGAAAATATTGAAAATAAAGAAAAAAAGGCATATAATTTATCTTTTATGAAGGAACTATTTACCTCCAATCATTAAGACCAGTACTCATGAGTACTTGGCCCTTCCTATAGAAACGCCCATTCCCCTCTCCCAGAAGAGGGCGCTTTCATCGTTTTAGAGTTGGAATTTCTGTCTACGGGACCCTTAATCAAAAACTTTCATACGTATTAACTCAATCCAATATAAGATAAAAAACAGCTTGAAGAAGTACATTTTAAAAACTTTTTTACAAGTTTATTGTATATTGGAATCATTTATTATTTATAGATAAATCATGCCATTATTTTTTTATAAATTATAGGTAATTCAATAAGAAGAAAAATATATTTCACACAGACTAAGTATAATTAAATTGAATTTCGGAAATTATTGCACCTTTTCTGATGAAATATTCCCTTAACATTGTATAATAATTTTTAAAAAATAGATCAGCATGTTAAAGGCACTTTGTACAAAGACAATTAAAAAAAGTGTTCAATTTCATAACAAATTGTAATACAAACTTTTAATAAAGTTCCTACTAGCATTATAAATATTAATTTGTAATCCAAGTGTTGCATACCCATGCATTATATTTAGTAATCCAGATATAAAGATGAAATTTCCAACAGAAAACTATTCAGTTCTGCAAAACATTGTACTAACGCATGTTTATTTAGTGCGTGATATTATTTTTTCAGAAAAGTTACAATTTTTGGCAATTTTTTTTCGATGCTTAATATAACAAGGGCATTTGAGCATTCTGTACCAAAGAATGAATGAAGATAATTATTTATTAATTTTAATGTGTTAAAAGAGCACACAGCACTTGCTATAGTAACTGCAACTTAGTGAAAAGTACTAAAACAGTTAATACATGTAGAAATAACTCATTATTATCCTTTAGTTAATTATCAGCTTTAAATATGCACTTTATATGTAATTCAATAAATCGTAATCATTGATAATCACATTACAATGAATATATCCTGAAAATTATACACTGCTGGCCACCGTAAATGCAACACCCTGAAGGAAGCACGCAAATAACATGAAATCTACAGCATGCATTAGTGGAGGTGAGATATGCAAATGATTAGAATTTCAGCGCAGACAAACATCACACACTCGTGTGGCGCTAACTTAAAGCGCTATTTAAGGCTTAGAGGTTTCGACGATTTAAAGTTGGGCAATTGTGTTTTCCTTGTGATTTTTTCAAAAAATGATCAGTTATGTCTCGTAGAAAACAGCGATCAGCTTTTGATCAAGTATCCGAGTTCGACAGAGGAAGGATAGTGGCCTCCCGAGATTGTTGATTATCTTTTAGGGAAATCGGTAGTCGTGTTGGATGAAACCAAACAACTTTAATGCGCATATGTGACCATTGGATGCAGGAGGGTACGATGAACCAACGTGGTAGATCGCATCCACCTCAGTGCACCACTTCACGTGAGGACAGGTAAATTGTGCGCATGGCAGTGACGGATCGCTCAGTCACATCACGAACCATAGCACAGCACATTGAGTCTGTAACGCAACATTCAGTGTCTGTGCGTACCATTTGACGCAGTTTACAGCAGAGTGGTCTGTCCGCAAGACGTCCATTGCTTGGTCTACCCTAGACGCAGAACCACAGACGTCTCCGCCACCAATGATGCGATGAAAGAAGGATGTGGTCGGCAGAATTGAATGAAATTGTCTTTACTGATGAATCACGCATCTGTCTGCAACAACACAATGGTCAAATTCAAGTCCGGAGACACCATGGAGAGAGGATGCTGAACAGCTGCGTAATGCATCACCACACTGGTCCTGCATCGGGTATTATGGTATGGGGTGGTATTGAATATCACTCTCGCACTCCTCTAGTACGCATTGCCGGTACTTTAAACAGCCAGCGCTACATCTCCGAGGTGTTGGAGCCAGTTGCATTCATTACTCTCATCTAAGATAATTCAAAACAGTTTTGCATAATTTAAGACGCTATGTATTTGCAAAAAAACCCATTTTTTTCGAATTCTATTACTCGATCTTTAATTATATTGCGACTTTCATATAAGTCATTTATACACTTTATTATCAAATCTTTTTCTTTAAATGCAGCAAACAATGTATGACTACACTCTAAAAACCCTTTTTTTTTTTTTACAAATTCTCCTTCTGAAAGAGGTTTTCCGTGGTGAGCAAGGCAATGGGCATCTTGGAAACTAGCAGCTGAAAATTGCTAGTATCGAGAATAATACATATGCGTATGGTGCCTCACAAGGTGAAACAGAGAGGACGATACAAGTGCTATGGAAGTCTCTTTCTACAAATATAACTGAACATAACATTAAAAAAGTTACACTTTATAATCAAATTTTTTTTTCTCTAAATTCAGCAAACAATGTAGGACTACACTCTAAATATCACTTTTTTTTTACAAATTCTCCTTCTGAAAGAGGTTTCCCGTGGTGAGCAAGGCAATGGTCATCTTGAAAACTAGCAGAGTAATGTTTTTTTTTGGGGGGGGGGGCAAAAAACTTTTAAAACTCTGCTTTGAGAAAAATTCTCTTTTTTCTTTTGTAAAAAATATGCTTTTCTTTCTTCATCAGTTGAGATGATGATATTAGAATGCAACGTTTCAAAATGTCTTTTTACATTATATGTACGTGAAGTCACTTTTTCATTACAAATTACACAAACAAATATAACCATTTTATTCCTTTCAAAAAAACCATATTTATCAAGCCATTCAGTTGGATATGGCCTGGAACTTGCATGACTTATTTTTAATTTTTTAGATAGTACATAGTACAGGGCTACAATGAAAAATATTTATATTTAGAATACAATAATTTGAGAGGAAATTAACATACTTATAATATACATATACACTACATTTAAATGAGTTCGAAATGGATGCCACTAAGTTCTACACTGGTACTGACTGGTCCAGGGTGCCGGAAATTTCGAGCCGAAAATTGCTAGTATCGAGAATAATACATATGCGTATCGTGCCTCACAAGGTGAAACAGAGAGGAAGATACAAGTGCTATGGAAGTCTCTTTCTACAAATATAACTGAACATAACATTACAAAAATGCATTTTATGGGAAGAAAGTGCTTTAAATATGGTTATTTGTTGATTTCTTAATAAACAAATGTGAGTAAAATTATACACTTTATTTGGTATTTTGTAAAAACTTTTGCTTTATTTCAAACACTATGTATTTTCATAAACATTTGTTGTCATGTGCGTAATTTTGGAACTGTAATGATCAAACTGAAGGTTATAGACAAATTGATTTTGTGTCAATACAGTGCTTGAAAGAATATAAATTATCCACACAAATTAGAAAATCTAAATAAACTCCCGTAAATAAACAAGTGGTTGCCTAGCAATCGTGGGTCAATTAAAAAGCTTGCGTGGGTAGTGTCTGATCCACGGGTCTTAGGTTCTCCATCACTGCTTATACAGATGAGGTCTGGAGATCTAACCGGTCAACTAATTCTGCTAATATCGTCACTTTTCAGAAATTCATCTTTAAGATGAGCTCTAAGTGCATCGCATATTCATCAATTAAAATGAAATCATAGCCAACTGCACCCGTGAAAAGGGAATATAGGGTGCCAATAGCTAAGGCAGGCTTCACGGTGGATGGCCACGCAGTCCTCCATGTCTTTGAAAGGGGCACTGTGACTGATTTTAAGTATAGGGATGAGGTAGTGGAACCTTATGCACACCTTTTCATGGGTGCAGTTGGCCCTGATTTTATTTAAATGGATGACAACGCCAGGCTACATAGAGTTTAACGAATTTCTTGAAAGTGAGGATATTCGCTGAATAGATTAGCCAGTCAGATATCTAGACCTCATCCCTATAAAGCATATTTGGGACCCCTGGGAAATGCAATCGCAACACCCCTCCTAGAAGTCCTGAAGTCCCTGAGTTTCTGAACGAGTTGGATTAATTGCCCCATTGTCTCATAAATTCTCTTACTTTAGGTATAAAATGACGGTGTGAGGCCTGTTTACTTGAAAGAGGCGACCATACCTATTTTTAACCCCCCCCTTTTTTTTTTTTGTTATATTCTGCTACTGTTGCTTCATACATTCCGACATCAACGAATGTTCTGCACGATCCCTAGTGTTGATTTTAACTGTTTAATTATTATTATTGTTGTTGTTGTTTTGCATTTATCAGTACATATAAATACCAAAATTCATTAAAATGTGTCCAGTAGTTACAGAGATAATCCACAAAACCTAAAAATTCTCTTAATTTTAAACACCAGTATATATATATATTGTAAGATTTAACACAGACTCTGCATTTTTGAATGCAAATTTTTTTTAGGTAAGTTACCTTTTTCTCATGATGGATTTAAATTTTCTATCCGTTATTTTCAATAGGTTTTTGCTCAGTATTATTAACAGAAAGGGGGAAGGTTGGTTGGCCACAAAACATATTCAACCACACTTTTATATAAATTATTTTATGTATTACTGTCCTAACTCAGCAATGTTTATAATACTATAGCATCCATACTTTTATATTGTTTTATATTTAACTCTATTATTTCAATTATTCATACATCCTTTTAAAATCTATTGTCTGGTTATCTTGCAATTTCAGTTCTTTTCAGTTTTGATCATGTTTATTTGTTGATCATGTTTATTTTTTTTTTTTTTTACTCTTGTAGAGAAATTTTGACTACAAATATGTCTCATAATAGCAGGATCTATAAAATACCTGAATTCCATTTATCATAATTCTAACATATATAGGCTCTATGAAGCCTCATAATATGTGAGAATAAATAGTCAAAATTTCTCTACATGAGAGAGATGAATAAACATTAAACAAAACTGAGAAAAATTGAAATTGCAAGTTATCCAGACAAGAAATGATGTATGAAAGAATAAAAATAATAGAGTTAAATATATCAAAATATGGATGCTACAGTATGTTCAACGCCCCCCCCCTTTTATATAAATTATTTTAATTATAAGCTGTCCTCTAAGTCAGCAATGTTATAATACTGTAACATTCATATTTTTATATTTAACTCTATTATTTTTATTTTTCATGTATCATTTCTAAAATTTATTGTCTGGTTAACTTGCAATTTCAGCTTTTTTCACTATTGTTTAATGTATATTCATCTCTCTCTCTTGTAGAGAAAAATTTTGAGTATTTATAAACACATATATACATACCTTTCATACACACATGTTGTTTTAAATCAGTTAAGAGTAGTAGGTAATACTTTGTAATAGATTTGCAATCTTGAGTCTATAGCAGGGGTCGGCAACCTTTTGAGTCGAAAGAGTCAAAAATTATACAATTTACAAAATTTCAAAGTTCTTAAAGAGCCACAAAAAATTTTCTTGACATTAATAAATAGTACTTCCATAAGTAAAGTTTTTTGATAAAAATACTAATCTATCTATTCATAAGAAAAAATATCTATTCATATGTCAGTAGTGCTTTTCAAAACAAATTAGATAATATATATGGCATTATTAGATAATTACTTATTATTTAAGTAAAAAATTAAAACAATTAAACATTTACTTACAACACTAACTTGTGCTTCAATAACAAAAAATTGAGCAAACAAATTCAACGGGAGCGATGGCTTTGCATGGTTATCAAGTAAAGTCAGTAGGGTAAACACCTTCGGGAAATTGATTTTGAGTTTTTGATATTTCTAAAATCCCCAAATCAGGACCTTTCCATTGATGTAACATACTTGCCATTTTACTAATTAAAAGTATGTTAAAATGATTTTAAAAAAATATTCAGCTGATGAGCCCCCTCCCCCCCCCTTCGTTTGACAGATAGAAATTTAAACATTGACCTTTTAAATCTGGGAAGCTTTTCCAAAGCCACTCTCTGTTTTATTTATTCATACGCAATTAACTGTAGATTGACTGCAAGCGTAACTGTTAGGGTTGTTTACCTATTTTGGAGCGCATACACGTTTTTATCGTGTTTAGGTTTTTAAATTAAATATATAAAATTTCTAAAATTCACAAATTTTGAAATTTTGAATTTTTTGTTTCTTTATAAGGCTAGATGGGAAAAAAATATTTAAAAAAAACATGAAGGTACGTTTTAAGAAGGTAGGAATACTCTCAATCATAATAACATTACTTCAAATGCTAACCACAGTAATATCAATCCTCAAGCTGGATATACACATGACTCAAAGGAGACATGTGCAAAATAAAGTTTGATTAGAGTTTTTCTTCTTATTAAAGTAAGTATTAAAAATACCATCATGAATTAAAATATTCTTGCATTTGCTTTCAAGAATGAAGTTCATTGTAAAATGTGTAAAAGAGGTTTAGACATGCAAGTTTTAAAGAGTAAGTTTGGGCTGGAAATTTGTCCTGAAATGTTGTGCTTGTCCATGTGATGTAGAATTCTCTTTTTTAAATATTCATGAAGGAAAGCAAATTGCCACAATAAATACCAGGTTTGTATATGCTACGTGTTTCATTGGAAGAGGTGCAGAACCTGGTAGAATATTTTGTGGCATAATGAATCTTCGGCAACCACCTATAAGGTTTTCTCTTTACGGTAAGCGAATCTCAAATGCTGTAAAACTTGTTTACGAGGACTCCATTCAAAATGCTGCGATTGAAGCTATTTGTGAAAATGAAGGTAATAATGATATTGTGTTAGCGGGCAGAAGCACGTTTATACATCATTAAATGGTGCAGTTACAGTGACCAGCATTGATACAGGTAAGGTGATAGATGTCAATATTCTTTCGAAATATTGTATATGTAAAAGAATGGTCACATAAAAACATTGTTTTTGTCCTGTCGGTGAAAATTCATGGTGTGGATATAAACAGGCTGAAGAATTGGGTAAGTCTTACAAAAATAAAAAGTCTTCCCGTTGCTGTTGTAGTAGCAATGCGTTCTATATTTAGATATCTTTCCCATCCTGATTTGTTAAAATAATGTTTGCATCCAAAAACACAAAACCCGAATGAAAGTTTTCATAATGTCATTTTATATCACGGGTTCCAAAAACAACATTTGTGCACATTGATACACTTTCACTTGGTGTTTATAATGCTGTTTGTTCCTTTAATGAAGGTAATGTATCCAAATAATAAAAAAAAAGCTTCAGTAAATGGAAGTAGAACCTGGAGAATATTCGGTAAGTGCCATGAAAATTCTCGATAGGGAAAAATTAATGAAAGCAAGCATGCTTTTTCTGGATGATCAAAGAAAATTAGAAAAGATAAAAGAAATAAAAGAAGATAATATTAAGAAAAATAAGGTAAAACCCGGTTACAGTGCAGGACCTTTTTGATGAGGTAAAATTTTATACAAAAGCTACTCTGTTTTCTATAAATTATATTTTTTAAATTGTGTGTTCTTTTTTCTATAAATTATTGTGTGTTCTTACTTTTTTTTTCTGTATTCATGAACTGGAAATTTTTATTTTATATTTCATTTATATATATTCTTGTGTATACTGAAGTGAAATTTTTGAAATATTCCTCAGACATTTAACTAAAAAGCATATGTTATAACACAGAAAAGGAAAATTTTTATTAAATTCATTATTGTACTCTGCAAAAATTATATTTTTAATCAGTCTGATCAATTTTTTTAAAAAAGATTTCACTTCTGTATAAAAATAAATGTTTATTTAATGCACACACAAATTTTTAAGCTTTAGTGTTCAATAGTAAAAGGTACATATAAATATATCTCAAAATGCGTTGCATGAAGCTTGTTATATACAAAAAAAGATCATAAATTTCATGTTTGAAAACAGAAAAATAGTTTTCTTTTTCTTTTGGATACTATTTATGTAATATTTATAGAAACTTTTTAATTCTTATATATAAAGAAATTGCGTTTACATGTGAATTTATAAAATACTAATGAAACTTTTCGAAATGTCGTATAATGATGCATTACCAAAGCCATATTTTCATGTATTGACACATTTTCACATGGTATTTATGATGATTTATAATCAACTTGGTTGATAATAATATATCAGAACAGAAAATTCTTCAAAAATTGATGCATAATTTGAGAACTATGATGCAAATGCTATAAAATATCTCGATAGATTAAAAGGGAAAAATGCTATATATGTATTTTCTGAGAAATCTAAGTAAAAGAAATAAGTAAAATGTCTTAAAACTTATTGAGAATAAGCTAATATTTAAAAAAATAGAGCAAATACAGATTGTAATTCATAATTTTTTTGATGAAGTCACATCTATATAAATAAAAATGTAATGTGTGTTTGTTCAAAGCCACTGATCTCCGAAACTACTGGAGAATTCCCTCTGAAATTTTGACATAACGTTGAACTTGAATCCGGACGGGTTCTTATGTACTCATTATTTCGTAATTAACTCTAAATTTTTTGAAATTTAATTTTTAAGTGATTTTTGGGTGTTATGACGTCATATGATGTGTTTCTTACTGAATACGGAAATTTATACTTTACATGCAGTTTTTTCGGGATTATTAGATATTTTTACTGTAATCATGGTTATCGATTGCAATATTTCTCAATTTTTTTGTTCTTTAATTCTTAATTAGGATTATTTTTGTAATAAATCATTTTTTTAATGATTATTCTTTTAACTACTAAAATTTTGTTTTGCAGTGTTGGCAACATTCGATAGTGTTATGGCGGGATGTTTATGATTTTGCTTACAAATTACGACTTACTTTTTCAGTAATTTCATGCAGATTTTATTTATTTTTTTTCGTTATATTATTTGTTATAATTATTTTTACAGATCAAAACTTTTCGAACTGATAAAAGGTTTTGTTCTTCTGCAATTAACGTTAGTATTGAATTTCTGTTTCCGTTATTTGCTTTAGATAGGCGCTGCTAATATTCATAATATTAATTTCATTCTATTTTATCTTTCTCTCCAGTAATTCTTTTTTCACTAAATGTTTAATTTTTTTATATATATTTTAGTACTTACGTGTTTTTCTTTTTTCGCCGATCATGCACCGCAAATGAAAGGACCTCGCAAAAATATTTTTTTGCACTTTCTGATGTCTTAATTTGGCGAAATGAATCGAATGGTATTGTTCTTAAATATGGTTTTTTTTATTTGTTTTTGGCAATTTAATTTGATGTCTGAAATACGAAATAAAGATTTTGTGATGTATATTTTGTGTTTGTATGGAAATTTATATTGATTTAATCAAATTAGTGAGCCGTATTTTATTTTTGATATTTTTTTATGATTCAATTTTACTCTATAAGTAGCTGTACCACATGTTGCTGTCGCTCAGTCAGGTTAAAAAGACTGATGCACAACAAAGTATGCCATAAGGATGTATTATTGCAGCAATCGCCAACTCTATTATAACTCGCTAAGTTGGCATCCTTGATTTCCTATGTGTCATATGTTTTTAATTGGCAACCGGGTGCTTCGTTTCATATAATATCGCCAATAGGTTGTGATAATACTCGAGTATATACCAAAGAAAGTATCCTAATAAAAATTTTCAACAAAAACATGTGAATCAGAAAAATGTATAGTAAAGAACCATGAACAAACTAAATGTGAATCATTAATATATATAAGAAAAAATGGTACTTGCATATTATCCAACAATTAACCATTCTATTATTAACTCGCCAACTCCTATTTCCTATGTATTGTATGTGCTGAATTGGCAGCCAGGTGCTTCGTTTGAAATAATGTCGCCAATAGGCTGCGATAATATGTTAGTAACAAATAGTTTAAAAAATACATTAATAAGTTCATAAAATAGTCAAGAACATATAAATGAAGGGTAGTGTTAAGTAGAAGGATAAAAAATTACTTTACAAATGTGAATAAAAAAACTATCGTATACAAATAAAATATACTAAATTTTGATGAAATGGTTCTGCTCTGGAATCCGTGAGGGTTAATTTTATAATGCTTCTGGGTAGACAATGTTTTGTGTTGCTTCATTTTCTGTGCAAATACAGAAATGATTGTTTGGTCTGCTTATTCTAGAACACAAATAATTGCCATTGTGAGAATTATCCATGTCTTGATCTAAGCCACTCAATTTTAAAGATATGCCTAGAACTTTGTTGATAACGATTGAAAATTGTAAAAATCTTCAATTATTATAAACGGGTTGTCGAAAATTTATGAAATCCATGCTTTTATTTGAATTTTCCTTGCGTATTCAATGCAAAATATCTTTAACCGTGTGCGATTTATATTTCTTCCCTAACTCTGAGCAGGCATGATTAATATATGATTGCAAACAATGCACAAATTTGATTTTATATTGTTATGTTATTTGCGTCATTAATAATACTTCCAGGTGTCTGTTACATTTTGAATGTAGACAGTCACCTTAATTATTTTGTGATGCATTGCATTGCTATTGAGCTGTGTCTTTTATGATAGCGTTAATTTTGTGTGAGTACAGTTTATTTTTTCATTATTCTTCATTTAGTTTGTTTTTCTTATTTCTGAGTGCAATTGGTGAGAATTCTGTTCTGTCAATGAATCTTTTTTTGAATTCAAACTATATTGTGAAATTGACCTGTTTGGAGCGATTTGTTCAAGTGGAAGGAAATCCCCCCCCCCCATTGCGTCAAAATTGAGTTATGTTGATTGATTTCGATACAAGGCCCATTCAGAGCTGTTTTGCAATTTCATACATTTTTGTTTTCACCTTCTTTTTAAGTGCAGTCAATTGGCTTCGGTACATTAAATTGCATTTCAGAAAATCAAACTAAGGTCATCACACTGGGCTAGCAAAAGCAGTGTGAAGGGTAATTGCACATTAAATTGGAATAGGCATCAGCGAAAAAGCAAAATGCAGACAAAAGGCTCAAATACGTGTTGAAGAAGTAGGTGGTCGTAAGATAGTGATTATTTTTTCAAATTATGCTTTCGCATTGATAAAAATATTTAGATCTTTTTATGTCAATTAATGTTTGTTTTGTATTTTAATTTATTTTTAAGCGTGGGAAATATACTTTTTATAATTTTTATATATAAAATACTAATTTTAATTATGTACGCTATGGATCTGTTTGGCGTGATTTCAAAACCTCTCCACAAATGAGTAGCATATCAATTGAAATCTTCCAAGTATTTTATCTTTTTCTGGTGATCCTAAATAAAATTAATATATTATTTTTAACAGTTGACCATTTACCTAAAATCGTTAAACATCGCCAAATGCTGCAATATGCATTCAACAAGGGAAAACCGTTCTATGACTGTTTTTACACAATAATAATATTTTTTTGCATGACTGGGAATTTTTCCTCTAAATAGTTGTTGAAATTTCTAAAAGTGGGGCGAATAACATTATACTCAAATAGGATCTATTTTGTGTGATTTCAAAATTTTATTTGATGTTACTGTGAAATACAAATGGGAAAATTAAGATTTTCTGATGTTTGTTTTGGTATTTACATATCGCAACTGTATTGGCAACATTGTATGAAAGGAAGCACATGGTTGCCATTTCACCATGTAACGACACATACAAAATCGGGGTTGCAATAGTACCTAAGTACCTTTGGTTGGAACTGTTTTTGGTGATTTCATCAAAATATTGAACTTTAATTTATTTTTTATAACTTTTTAACATTTAAGTTTGTTATAGGCAGCTGTACCCAGTCACGCATTCCTGTCGCTCAGTCTGGTTTAAAGGAAAGAAAAGAAAAAAGCATACATTTCTAATATTTTTAACCTCTTGCACTTGAGGTATGACTTTTTTGTTATAAGAAAAATATGTGTGAATATACAGAAACAAAACTTTTCTATAAACAGATTTCATTTGTAATTTGTTAACAGAATACTCCAAGTTATATGGTATTTTTGTTCTTATGTTATGAATGTAAAATTATTTACATTGTGGGGAGGTGCCAAGTTTGAAAATAAATTTAAAATGGCTCTTCTTGAGATCAAAGGGTTAATTTTACAATGCTTATGGGTAGACACTTTGTATTGCTTCATTGTCTGTGAAGATACAAAAATTGTCTGGTGTGCCTACTCTAGAACAGCAATTGCCAACCTTCAGCACTCCATGAACCACTCAGTGATAACTTTATAAGTATGGCAGACCACTAAAGCTATATTTACGTCTATTTACATTTGCATACACCTGAAAATAAATTTCATGAAAAGTAATAACAAACCGACAATCAACAGACTGAAGTGTTTTGCCACTAATTTACTATGGTTACCCAAGTTGACTTTCAAGTTTCGATGGAAAATAAAAAAATTACTAAACTCAGGAAATTTGCTAAAAGTGGTAACTAAAAGTTTTTATTAAAGTATAATCCATAATATGTTTTTTGTTGCTCATCTTTTTTTAAACTGAATCTTCACAAAAGGGTAAATAATATCTCAATTTTTCAGTGGACCATAAAAAGGAGTGACTGCTGCTCTGGAACACACCCCCAACGGTACTTATGTATTAGCATCACCGTAACAAAATTGGTGCCATGCGTATTGCACCTTAATATCTAAACAATAAAGATTCTAAAATTTTTCATGAAAAAAAATCAGATTTGGTTGGAAAATGGTGTGATTTGCATGGAGGCAATTTGGTTGTGCAGTGATGCTAATATTTAAATACCCAGACACCCCCCAAATAATTGTCCATGTGTGAAGCAGTCTGTGTCTAGATATGAGCCACTTTGTTTTAAGGATAGGCTCTTAAATTTGTTAATAACAACTGCTAATGCTAATCAAATAGTGAATTGCAAAAATCTTCCATCAATACTTTGTCGTAGATTTCTGCTGCGAAATCTGTGTTTATATTTGAATTTTTCTTGCATATTTGACTGAAAATTTCTTCAGCCCCTCATTGCGTTGGAATTGAAATGTGACAATTGATGTACAATATAAATTAAATATTTCATTAGCATTTTTTAATTTTTTCCCTTTCTTTTTGTTTAATTTTTCCTTTTTTTAATGTTTTGAAATTTTATAGGTTTTTTTAAAACTTTTTTTCTCTTTTTTAAGTGCAGTCAGTTAGCTACACTACATAAAAATAATGCCTTTCAGGCAATCAAATTTAAATTTTCATACTCACAAGGCAAAAACAGTGCAATGAGTGTAATTGCACATCAAACTGAGGAAGAACGGGCATCAGCAAACGAAAAAAGCAGACAAAGAATGGCATAAACAGATGCTGAGGGCGCAGCAGAGCAACAGGCAGCCAGGCTTGAGGATGCACATTTACGAGCACAGCATTCATGTTTTCAACATCAGATCTCCTCTGTTCTCAACAAAAGGACAAAAAGAACACAGTAGGCTGCGGAGGGTCAACCAGAAACACAGCACATCAGCATCAAACATGATTTTGTGATGAGCAATCACACAATAACAGTCACCTTGCATTCTGGTACAACCCAGTGGAAGATTATAGGTTGAGCAACCATTTTCTCATTAGTACAATGACTGAAGTGTATCCTTATTGCGATGCTCTGTAATTTAAGGGAGAAACAAAAGGAATATTTTGTACCACTGGAAAAATTAAACTGCCTCAACTTGGAGAACCACCAGAGCCCTTAAAAACCTTGCTTGCTAGGTATACTGCAGAATCAAAACATTTCCTATGTAACATCAGGAAATACAATTCATGTTTCCAAATGATATTGTTTGGAGAAATGTGCATTTGTTAACACACATCTGATTTAACAGAAATATCCATAAGCATTGTAAAACTCACCCATTACCCTCGAGGAATCCAGAGTAGAGCCATTTAAAGTTTATCTTTAAACTTGAGGTCTCCACTATGAATACAATGTAAATAAATTTAGGTTCATAACATAAGGACAAAAATAAGTTGCAATAACTTCAAGTGTTTGGTTAACAAATTACAAATGATATCAGTTAAGTAATGTTTTGTGTATATCTATATATTTTTTTATAGAAAAGCATACCTCCATTGCAAATATTTAAATATACTGAAAACACGTGCTTTCTCTTTAACCTGACTGAGCCACAGCAAAGCGTGGCAGGGTACAGCTAGTTTTATAATAAAAATGCAATTATTTCAAAACGGTGTTTTTAAAAATGCGTGTACCTTTTTCTCAGAACCTATTGAACGGAAGCACTTGCAATCTTCACTGAATATTACTGATATCTAACTATATATATTGAAGGGAGTTTTTATTAATATTCCCATAATATTTTTGTAAAAGTCAGTTATCGTGAAAAAAAATGACATTTTTCTAAAAATTCATAGTGATACTGTTGCGATGAATGTTTTTGAAAATACTAAACAATATATTTGAAAAAGCTTCCAATCATTTTAAATAAAAAAGTCTAATTAATATACAGAAAAAATTTTAAGTCTGTACATTTAATAGTTTAGGAGAAAAAGGTACATAAAAATGCTCAATTTAACATTAGCGGGATAGGGGGTACCGACTATCCTTGAAATAGAAAATTTAAACTTTACTAAACGATGTAACGTACTTAAAAACAAGATATCAATCATTGGCATGACCAAGTAATTTTAGTGCTTTTTTCACATGTATTTCACAATAATGCAACTAATGAACTTTTTACTAACAGAAAGTAGTTGTGTTGTGTACTGTACTTCAAAAAAATTAAAAATTATTCAATTTAAATATGATTCGGCTCATCTAGGGCACAAATGCGACCAAATGCCGAAAAACCCGACGTCAATTGGTTGCTTATTGGCTGAGAAAAAGGTACGACAAAATATAGAACGAAGTCGAAGACGAAATTTGTGTCCTAATAGCGCTTTTGTTCCACTACGTGAAAAACGCGCTAATTAAAAAAACAATAACATACACTTTGGCAAGCAAATTCAATGGGAGCGTTGGCTTTGCATTGTCTTAGAAAGTTTGGATAAATTTGGCTCATAACTTGTTGTTTTAACTTTCAAACAGGACTCTTAATTTTCATTTTTTAGTTGGCCTATTACTTTACTTTTAATTATATTCACGCAAGAGAACGCCTGCTTGCCCGAATATGTCGATCCGAAGAGAGTCGGCACTCCAAATGCCAACTTCTTCACCTCACTGTAGCAATCTGGAAAACTATTCCATGCGTCGAATATAAGTGCCTCAACTCACGGCATTTCTTTTAAAGCTGTCCACTTTTGTTGCGTTACGTACATACATTTCTGGACCTCCAACTCTTCCAACTTGTAAATTCTTTTCAACTCTGTAAATTTTCCACTCAACAAAGCTTTACTTTTTAAATCGATCAATTGTATTTCTGGAGATCCAATATCAAATCCAAATGGCTTAATGTGGATTTCATTACTATTTGTGTTGAGAGGATTTACTATGAATGCTAGAATTGTTTTGTTGGTTTTGAATTGCACCAATCTGTCAGCAAATTCATCTTTAAATTTTTTCATAACTGGGCTGAAGTAATTCGTGTCAACATTGGCACTGGTTTTATCACGATATTGCTTTAGAAATTGAAAATGAAGTACACTGCTAGCCACCGTAAATGCAACACCAAGAAAGACAAACAATAGCTCAACAAAATTTATTTTGTACATAACATGTTAAACAAGTATCAAATGATTACATTCATAGACTTCTGTGAAGAGTAGTTCCTGCCAGAATCAGTAGCTAGAGTAGCCGCCATTGTTGCAGATCACCGCTGCCACACCCCTCGGCATTGATTCAAAGAGACTTTGGATGTGTTCTTGGGGTACAGAAGACCAAGCAGCTTCCACACGTTGCCAAAGTTGATCTGGTGTGGCAGCTGGGGGTGTAATCTGGGTCAATCGTTGAGCAACCATGGACAACATGTTTTCTATCAGTTAAAGATCCGGAGAGCGAGCCCGCCAGGGAAGCAATTCAATCTGGTGATTGACGAAGAACCTTTGAACAATGCGTGCTACGTGTGGTGGCGCATTTTCCTTTTCAAATATGGCTGTGATCAAGCCCTGAAGGTAAGGAAGGAAAACTGGCTCCAACACCTCGGAGGTGTAGCGCTGGCTATAAAGTACCGGCAATGCATACTTGAAGAGTGCGAAAGTGATATCCAATACCACCCCATACCATAATACCCGGAGTAGGACCAACGTGGCGGTGCATAACGCAGCTGTTCAGCATCCTCTCTCCACGGTGTCTCCAGACTCAAATCTGACCATCGTTGTGTTGTAGACAGATGCGTGACTCGGCAGTAAAGACAACTTTATTCCATTCTGCCACCCACATCCTTCTTTCATTGCACCATTGGCGGCGGAGACGTCTGTTGCCACTTTAGTTTTTACTGTCATACTTCTGGCTTCATCAGTTGTTATTGAAACGATTTTATTTAAATCGAACTTATTGTCTTCAAGTCATTTTTGCACTGCAATCGTTACATATTCCCCTCTAGGTTGTCCCGAGAGCGGCAGCAAATCTAAAAGTTCTTCTTTTGGTCCTTGGAAAGACCTGACAAAAAGGACAACTTGTGCCGTGTCTTTTTTGTCTCAAGAGTCAACTATAGCAAGTGATAAGGCAGAAGAAAGTTGAATATCTTCCGCCGGCGAATATGCTACATTTGAAGATATTTTAGCTATTCTATATATATATATCTTGTACTGATTTAGCGGATACTGGCAAATATCTGATTTTTTTTCAAGATTTCTGATTTGTATTTAAAATTACGAAACAGTTCTTCAGATGCATGTATAAAGCAATCTTTGACATACTCACCATCTGTGAATAGTTTGCCTTTTTTTGCAATTTCTAGTGATACAGTAAAGCTTACCAAATTAACATTACTTGTAGATTGTGTCCAGTTAGTTAACATGGAACTTGATTGCTGTTTTAGTTTTTGAAGCTCGTCGTCAGCTTTTATTCTTTTTCCGCCGTCTGGATATTTACAGAAAACTGAGTATGTTTTGTAGTGAAATGTCTCTCGAAATTTTATTTCATATTGTGTGCGAGTTTTTCGTGGCAAATGAGACAAGTCGGAAAACCATCTGAGTTGCATATGGAAGCGAACGACTCCGTCCAATCCCGATTGAATTCTCTATGTTATTCTTCAGTTTTTCTCTTATTTTTTTTGTAGCTGCCATGCTTGCGGTGAAGTTGTAATAAAGAATTTTCAAAATTATTGTTCAGGTATCCAAAACAGCAGATGACAAGTTTTGTAATTATTTTCTATGTCAACGTATATCTAAGTAAATACATACGAGAAGCTGGGCATAATGAAATATAATTTATCCAAAAAAAAATTACAAAAATATTTCCCAATTAAAAAAACTTACCAAAATAAAATAAATAATTCTATAATGATTTAATTATTAAAATAAATAATTTAGACACGAAACACTGTTTGTCTCACTCTCTTCCATACTGATTGACTATAAGTATAAGTTTCGTCGCATTTGTGGTCGTCTCCCTCGTGCGGTGATCACCAAATGGCACGAACAGACTTGTCAGAAAGTGTTTATCGCGGCGTAGTCTGCACATTTTAGTTTTTTTTTTAAATTTTGGCAAACATTAGATGCTTAGTTTACGAGTAAAGGTGTTATGCCCAGCTAAGCCGAAATCAATGAAAATTGCCAAACCATATAAACAATCTAACAAATACCTACCTACTTTGATCCTCAGAGTTCGAAAATAGGTTTATTAAATAACAATTTTTTTATTGGTACTTATACTTATAATTATTACTTTAACGCTAATTTTTAAACAATAAAAGCTCTAAAATAAATAAATAATAAAATAGGTAATTTAGGAAACATATATTTTAATAAAAACATTTTCGTGGTAATATCCAACAATAGTACTTTGTTTCTTTTTTGACAATTCTTATTGACTTCAAAAAAGTAGGTAGGTATCTTATTAATACATATTATGTGGTGTTACCTACCTTACTTCGGTTTTTTTATATGCATATCTTTAAGAAGATAAAATTCGCTTCTAACTCTTCTACTTGAAACAACAAACTACACGTCATAGCCAAAGCACTGGTGTAGACGTTAAGTTGTCTTGCCTCGAAAGCGAATTAAAACCTACATAGAATCTTCCGACGGACTGACAAAAGTGACGAAGTGTGTCACGGGGGAGGGGTGCGGTGAAAAGCGAGTACAAGTGGCTGAGAGATAGAAACGGTGCCTAATCCTCGTTAATCGATTCAGATCGATTTTTAAATGTTTTTTTTATAAAATAAATAATTCTTGCGTATAGAACTAAAGAGCCGCATGTGGCTCGCGAGTCGCAGGTTGCCGACCCCTGTTTTAGCTACATGTTTTGTCTTGTCTCGTTTTGCACTCTTTTAGTGTTCACTCTCCTGTATGTCACATATGTATATCAGTTGAAACATTTAAAGGTAGGCTTACGGACGCATTGAGTTCAATATAAAATATATTCAATATATTATCTGGGTTATTAAGGAAGTTTTTGTGTATTTTCCTTCGTATATATGTGTTTTAAAGACAGGTATGATCTTAAATCTTAGCCATGACATATTTTCTTTTATTTGATATTTATTGTGATAAAATTAGATTGAATTTTCTAAATTTCTTCCCTCTTATTTTATATTCAAATAAATTAAGCCCATAACGAGTGAAAAAAGCCAAAAAAAAAAATATTCTGCATTTCTTTAGTAATTCAAAAAGTATTGAGAACGATAATAATAAAATTAATTGTACTTCATGTGACCATAAACTGATAAAAAAATCAGACTATCCACAGTCTTTGTTCACCAGGCCCTATTAGGAAAAACGTTGGAACTGGAGAGAAGAAAAAACGCAAAGTATCACACACACAAGAAAATATCATTCCTACTACTTAAAATTTGGATTCCTTGAAGAACTTGACAATGAGCTGGATACACGGCCTCTGTTGTATGTTATCCAAAGATCCATTAAAACTTTCCAAACTTGAAAGACACTTGAATTCAAAACACCTGGATTTAGAAGGGGGGAAAAAACCTAGAATATTTTTAAAGAAAGCAAGAAAATATGCAAATGCAAGTTACTGATTATAGAAAAATGTCCATGATAGATAAATCACACACATTTTTACTAAAGGCATCCTATCTCATGGCAAATCAGATCACAAAACGCAAAATGCCGTACACGATTGGAGAATAATTCAGTTTTGCATGTGTTAAAAGCCTGTGAACAAAGTTTGGGAATCCAAACTGTTCAGAAATTAAAAGCAATTCCTATATTTGCTAATACGGTCAAGTGCAGAATGGAAGATATGGCCAAAGACATTGAAAATAAAATAATAAAAACGGTGAAAAATTTATCAATTTGTTCAATACAACTAGACGAATCTACGGACATTAAAAACAAAGCACTCCTCCTTTGTTTTGTGAGGTTTGAGTATGAAGGAGAGTTGTATGAAGAATTACTTCGTTCACTTTTTTGCCAGGTAGAACAAACAGATCTGAGATTTTGAAGTTCTTAATAGCTATTTCCTGGAACATGAAATTCACTGGAAAAAATGCATTAGGATATGCAAAGATGGTTCCGCAAATATGACTGAACATCTTACATTCATTGTTGCAAAGGTGAAGAATGTTGGTCACCCAGAAATTTTAACTGTACACTGCATTATACATCAAGAACAACTTGCAGCGAAAAAAATGTCCCCAAAACTACACGAAGTATTATCGAATGTCAATGAAATTACAAAGAAAATTCGACACAAACCACTCAAATATCGAATATTTGAGACACTTTATGAAGAAATATGTTCCGAGTGTAATCTTCTTCGTCTTGCTGAGGTGAGATGGCTGTCGAGGGGCAAAATACTGACTCGACTATTTGCCTTGCGGGAAGAAGCCTATTTATTTTTCAAGGAACAAAATAAAACGAAATTGCAAAAATTCTTGTCCAACAATGAATGGTCAGCAAAGCTTGCATATCTGGCAGATATATATTCTCTGTTATAGAACTATATATAAACATATCCTTGCAAGGACAACTTAAGGACGTGTTCACACTACGAAGTAAAATGAATGCGTTTCAAAAGAAAATATTACTATGGCAAACGCGGTTGGTTGAAGACGATCTGCAAATGTCTTCTGAATTTTATGAATGCATGAAGTAAAATCATGTTAATCAGCAAGTAATAACTCTAGTTTAAGAAACACTTGGAGTTACTCTTAGAATATTTTGCTTGTTATTACCCAAACAATGAATATCATAGACATGGTAATATGAGGATAATAGATTCGTTTACAGTGAAAATTCAGGATAATAATTTAAGCATGAATCTAAAAGAAAATCTCATCAACCTATCCTCCAACGGAACTCTATAATTTAAATTTCTTTCATCCTTATCAAGATCTCAATTTTGGCTTTCCATAATTAGGCGATGAAAATTCTGATTCAATTCTGAACAACTAATTTATGTGAAAAGCCTTTTCATCTGTCACAGCCATCAAATATTGTATTGATCTCAGCTTCAAATAAATGCAATTCTCCGTCTTGATGTAACAACATGGATCCAAATATCCATAATCTTATTTCAAGTAAGCAAGTACATCCATCACACACTAGAAATGCAAAATGCTAAAAGTATGATACACTTAAACCGTTTTTAATGGTTTTGTTTTTACAGTTTTTGTTTATTTTGTTTATTTATTATGTTTTATTAATAAAGCTTTCATAATTTCATTACAATTAATAATTTATGTGTACTTATAAATAACACAATTTTTATAAATATATTTAACACTTATATATATATATGTATATAAAAATCGTATTAGTAGTCCACGGATTAAAATTATGAATGTACTGGTCCGTGAGGTCAAAAAAATTTGCGACCGCTGTTGCAGATCATAAACTGGAAAATATAATATATTAAAAAATTAGAAATCTATATTCATTATTTAATTTTGTTTTATGCCTTTTACAAACTTTAAAATCTTGTTTTCTCAGAATTTTAGTGATGTAGGAATTTTTCTGTACAGTCTTCATTCTTACCTTGATAGAGTCTTGAAATTTTTTGCAGATACTTCCAAATATATGTTCTATAAAAATTAGTATAGATTTTGGCCTCGGAGCTCTGGTTATTTTTTGAGATATTAAATTTAACATTTAAAAAAATTTTGTGTTTCTTCCGGGTGTAACTAAAAAAATGTTCTTTAAAATTTAACAATGAAACATATTTTCAATTCTGTACCAATTTTCGTCTCCAATAATCTAAGAAACATAAATCACTTAAAATAACTAAACACTTATCATTTTGTTAGAGTTTAAAAAACTTGGAAAATCTAAAATATTGGCTAGTTAAACTTATTTTTTATTTTCAGAATTAATTAATAATATCATCTGATTACAAAACATAAATTACTTTTACTATTATTGTCTCCAGAAAAATTTTTTGAAAAAGAGTACAGTGTGTCCTTATCTCCTTTATAATTGTAGATGAAGTTACGGCATGAATAGATTTATTATATATACATACGCATAAGATTGTGCAGTGCGAAAATTTTTCATTTTGATTTTATATGTTTACTGTAACATTACGGAGAATTGTATTATGTATTCCATGTTGTGGTTGTTTAGTGATAAGTATTATTCCATTCAAAGAAACATCTTCTTATTAAACCATCTACCTTTTATAATATTAATAGTCTCACATACATATAGTAGTTACTGGACAACATTTTGCGTTTCTACTTCACAATAAGCATGCATGGAGACATAAATAACACATTCACTAGCTACAGCTGATTAAGACAAAGTGAAAGAGTGGGAATTTTCCAGAAATCACGGTTTATATACCAAACAGCAAACGGAAATACAGCTCACATGATCTGCGTGAACGGAGCTTGTTTAATATCTTCAAAAAAGTCCTAAAGGCTAGGACCACTACATGATAAAAACATGTTCAAGATTAAATTACTGGGAAGTACATGTACAACCTCTAAGAAAAAAGTTGAATGAATGAAGTCAGAACGGCCGATCTGGCAACACTGGAGAAACAAAAAAACTTCACATGCGTAGTGGCTGATGTTGACCATCTGTCCTCACTGTTGTTCAGTTGAGTGTCGTTTGTATTCCGTTTAAGACTTGTTTTGCAAAGTGCTGATTTAAAGAGGTGGTTCTTAACTGAGAACAGGAAAATTAACGTACAAAACATCAATTTAAAGCTTTGTTTTAAGCTTTACACAGACTTTCTGGTGTCTTAAAATCTTAGTGTCTCAGGTATGACCCTGAAACGAAACTGAAAAGCATGGAATGGCGTTCTCATGCATTACCTTGTCGGAAAAATGTCAGTGGAAAAATCCCGCATCAAAACGATGTTCATCACCTTTTTTTGAAACATTATCCACAAGGAACGACGAGGAATGCTTCAAGATACATAGAAATTTTGATCCGTTTCATAAAGCATCTACGCAGGGTAAGAACCAGTACGCACAACAATCTCGTGGTTTTTTGTTCTCGATAATACTAGCCTTCCCACAGCTTATATCGTCAAACAGTTCATAGCAGAAATAGGGGGAAGGGTTCAAACTGAATATCCATTCTCGCCAAATATTAATCCACCAGACTTCTTATTTTCACGACTCAAGCCCGCTTTGAAAGGAAAGAGATTTGATGATATTCCTGCCATCCAATGAACGTGAAGAGGCTTTTGAACTCCATCCCAAAAAAACACTTCTTGCAAAGTCTCCAGGACAAGTATAGCTGATCTCAGGAGTGCATAATTATGGGAGGTGACTATTAAGAAAACATTAAGGTAACGTTCGTTAATCTTTCTGTGACGTTAATGTTACAGGACTATTCACCGAACTTAAGTGTCAGAGGTTGTATATATACACTGCAGGCTACATAAAAAGCAACGCCCTGAAGGAAGCATGTAAACCATGTGAAATTTACATCATGAATTTGCACGGATGAAATATGTAAATCATTAGCATTATAGCGCAGACGCATATCACGGGCGACAGTCGCACCATCCGCAAGTACTATATAAGAGGAAAATAAAATGGCGATTTGAAGTACGGCAATTGTTTTTTGGCGCATTTTGCGTAAGCTGCTTACGAATTCCTCGTGGAAGGCATCGAGAAACTTTTGACAATTTTCGAGAATCTTTTAGAGAATTTTCTGAATTTGACCGAGGAAGAATAGTAGCCTATTGGGATTACATATTTTCCTGGCCGTGGGTAGTCTAGTGATTAGAGCATCGGTCTCCATACCGGAACGCTTGGATTCGATGCCACCAAATATCCTCCGAGAACGCATGGAGAACGGGCTCGTTAAATCAGTAGGTCCGAATGGTGTCGCCATCTATCGTGCTGTACTGAGAAAAAACGTACTGTCACCTTAATGGTGCTCAAAGCTAAGGCTAACGATAGGCGTAAAATTCTAGCCCTTAGCCGCGATGAATTTCGTGAACCTTCATTTGATGCTACTGTCGATCAGGTGGCATAAGCAACAACAGCACAAATTATCCTTCAGAAAAATCGGCCAACGTAATAGACGAAACCAAGCAACTGCGATGAGAATCAGTCATCACTAGATGCAGGAGAAAATGATGGACCGACGGGGAAGATCGCACCCATTTTGTTGCCCCACTGCCCGCGATGACATTTGGAATGTGCGCATGGAAGTGACGGGTCACACAACCACATCACGAACCATAGCACAACAGATTCAGTCTGTAATGCGTCATTCGGTACCTGATCGTACCATTCGACGCAGTTTATAGCACAGTGGAGTGACCACAGAGCGTCAATTGCTTCGTTTGCCCTTGACTGGAAACCACAGGTGTTTCCGCCACTAATGTTGGGATGAACGGTGGACATGCACAATAGAATGGGACGACATTGTGTTCACTTACGAATCCTGCTTCTGCCTCTAACATCACGATGGTCGGATTCGCGTTTGGGATACTCCGTGGTGAGAGGCTGCTAAAATGTAGCTATATGTATTGTCACACTGGTCCTGGTCCTGCACCCGGTATCACGGTTTGGGGTAATATTGGATTTCACTGCCTCACCCCTGTAGTACGCATTGCCAGTACACTGAACAGCCAGGTCTACATTTCTGAGGTGTTGGATCTCGTGGTTCTCACATACTTTCAGCGCTATCCATCAACCACATTTCATCAAGCTGATGCGAAACCACATGTGACACGGAATGTTCAAGAGTTCTTCTTTACCCATCAAATTTCTTCCTTGACTGGCTTGTTCTCCAGATCTATCGCCAATCGAAAAAATGTGACCCATGCTTACACAATGACTTGCCCTGCATAAACCAACAAATTCTGCATCAGTCAACTTTGGAAATATGTAGAAACCGCATCACTGCTGTACCACAAGGATTCATCCAAAGCCTCTTTGATTCTATTCCGAGGCATGTGGCAGCGGTTACAGCCAACAATGGCGGCTACACTAACTCCTGATTTTGCCATCATCCATACGTCACAACAGGCTGTAATTTCAATCGTTTAATATTTGTACTACATGTTATCTGCCAAATACTTTTCACTCTGATATCCACGGTCCTTATTGGTACTGCATTTTGTGTGGCCAGCAATTTATATGTATATATATACAGAAAATGGTAACCCTATAAAATGCAAAGTGTTTTACATCATTTCAAAGATAATTTGTCGTGAAATATAAACTCCCTTAAGATTATCATCTCCCCGTCTAACGTTAATGGTTTCTGGACGTGTTGGCGGATTAGAGAATTCAAGAGACATAGTTACAAATCACTATATTTATTGATACCTATTAATCAAGGAAGGTTACAAACACAAGATTCAAATTTAAGAATTATAAAACATAGTGGAGTATGTGAGAAGGAGTTACTACTAGCGGAACTATGGAATCGGGACTGAATCCACGAAAGATCAACACGTACAATCACAGCTAAAACACGTACACATATTTACTAATTTCTAAATCACTAACCTTATCTTTGTAACTTCGGCAGTTCCGTCATGGTGATGAATTTATAACTGGCTGGATAGGCTGATAGCTAAGGATCCACACTCGGGTTTCCAATTTCAATCTTTAGCTCTCCGGTGTAGCTCGTCGCGTAACTGATAACTAATACTGTCAACAACTGCGTGTTGACCTACCGATGCTTCAATTCATTTGACTTCAAAAATCCAACTCGCGAAACCCGAACTTATATAATATTTCTCATTTGCATAAATCATGCTTTAGCTCCCGGTGGAGATTGGTTTAAATAAATAAAACTTTAAAGAAATATTGAGGAGGTTAGTGAAAACCGTACAGATCCGTCACGAATTTAATACCTTATTCGCTACAAAAACAAAATTCACATATTTGACATTAGAAAAAACTTATGCTGCAATAACTATCGACATACATTAGATATATAGATGTTATTAGTACTTACAGTGTGTTATCAGTACTTAGTGGGGTAGCTTTTCTTTTTTATTACAGCTTCACATCGATGTTTTACTGAGAGCTGAAAATAGTTTTAGGCTCTTCCTTAATTTTTACCTGATGTCAGGAAGCAATTATAGCTTCAATAGATTCCCTTTTATTTCATTAGCAGCTCATTTGGACAATAGTTTTTTTTTTTTTTTTTTTTTTTATAAAATTGAATTCAGGGCTGTTTTCGGTCCAGGAGAACAACAAAATTTACTCAAGAAAAAATGACATTAAATAAGATAGTTGAGTGGAAATCTAGAAAGAGATGTGTGAAAATAAATAGGTATTTATTATTTTAAATTTGGAAGACAGATGGGTGATTCAGTGACTACATCTGGAGACTGAAAGATTTGTTTAAGATGTTAGGAGACAAATTTAATAAAAAACAAATCATAAAAAGGGCGAAAAAGGTTCATCCAATCTGTTGTTTACAGAAGGACACAAATACTATGTTCTCAAGATAAAAGAATATCGTCAATGGTCATCAGAAGTTAGCTGAATGATGATGTGTTTCGGTCAGTTTGAAAACAACCAGGAGAAGATTAGCAGATGGTAGATTAAGAGGTAGAATTCCATGGAAAGAGTCTTATCTCAATTGACAGCAGCGCTAAAAAAGGAAAACATTAATTGGACAAATGATTAGTGATAAGAAGTTATATAAAGCGATGAATCTAAGATATCGTTATTCGGTAGTGATGGCCGAAAATATGAAAGTTGTAGAAAAGGAAAAAGGCTACATCCTGATTGCATCCAGGTAACTGTAAGGTGCACAGATTAATGTAGAAGTTTTTCTTTAACAAAGTTAACGAATTTAAATTTATTATTATCATTAAATGCAACAATGGACTAAGGTTAAGAACTCAAAGCCATTCAGGTAGGATTTTAAGTTTCCCTACGGGAAACAGGCACTCCGAATTCCTTTCAACTTAAGTAAAGTACCTACATAGTTTTAGGATTTGGCCATGCATATTAGCAGATGGTATCGGCCTTCTTCATATCAACGATGAGAAGTCCATTGAATTATTGTTCTGGCCAGGAAACAGTCCTGACCTCAATCATATCGAAAACTTGTGGCACCGTTTGAAAACTCTTGTATGAATAAGGTATCTATGAAATAAAAGGAACTAATTGTGGCTATAATTAATTCCTGGCATCATGTAATAACAAAGGTAAAAGCTTAAATCTATTTTCCGCTCAATGAAACATCGATGTGAAGCTGTAATAAAAAAGAAAAGCTTCCCCACTAAGTACTGATACTCCCTGATATCATCAATATATATATAATGTATATCGATAGTTATTGCAACATAACTTTTTTTGCAGTTCAAATATTTGAATATGATTTTTTGTATCGAATTTAGCAATAAATTCTCTTTAAAACGATGTAAAAGACATTGTATGGTGTGCAACGTAACATTTCCTATAAGCATACAAACTTTAAAAAAATAACATTTTTTTAAAAGTGGGCGCAATTTTGGTCACCACTGTATATACTAGCTGGTATACCCGTTTTTCGCACGGGTGAATTGAAAATAAAACAATAGAGATTGAAGGAGAAAAAACGTATGAGTTAAATTTAAGTGAATTCCAAAATAAAGGAAAAAAGGTTTTTTAGCATATCTCTACTCAACAAAAAATCAGATTTGCCAAATATGAAATGTAATAGTTGAAAAAGGGATTTTTTATCTATAACGCCCCGTAACACCCATGTGGCTTGATTTTTGAAAACCCCCATTTTATTTGATCTCCGCTCAGCAAAAGCTATATGTTTTCTAAATTTCTAAGCTTATAGGGGTTTAGTTATTCATAAAAGGGAATTTTTTTTATATAAAACGCCCTCGCAAACTTTTTTGGATGTCAATTTTCGCTAAACCCTTTAGTTGAGGATCTCTACTTCCTGAAAGAAACATGTCAGCTTGTGAGACAAACATTCTCTCTTCCCAGTGTGGGTAGATCGGAAGGAAGACTAACCATATTTTAAATTAATATCATTTTATTGTCAATATCAACAACAACACAAATCTTAATAATAAAGTCTAGAGATACACCCAATTAATAAATATGAGGACAATGAACGAGGTATGTGAGATATGAGAAGAATTTAAATATTTAATACACTTGCTTAATTCAATAGCTCTGACTTAGCTATCTAATCTAGATTCAATCTCAAGTGACAGAACATCTACTTAAGTAATACAATTACCAATTACTAAGTATCCGCGTTTCGTATTCAATTTGTTTAATCACTGCTCCGCTAGCACAGTCTATCCTATCTCTCCTCTCTCCCTCCTCTAACCTGAAAGCCTAGACCAGTGGTCTTCAAATTTTTTCAACTCACAGAACCCTAGAACTAGAGAGTGTTTTTGTGGAGCCTCATTCCTTACACATACTTCGAAAAATATATCTCAAAATAATAATTAAAGTAGATCAACCTGTCATGGTTGAGGTAAAGGTATTGAAAAAGGTATTGAATTTATCACTAAACAATTCTAATCTATTTTTTAAATATAATTTACTCATGAATAATGTTAATTTGTCATCCAAGTCTCACCTCTCCATGGATATTTAGTAACTGGTGACGGATCTATACTGGTTTTCACTAACCTCTTCTTTATCTCTTTAAATCAAATTATTTATTTCAACCAAACTTCATCGAGAGCCAATCGTGATTTATATAAATTAGGAATATTATATAAATTTGATTTTCGTGAGTTGAAAGGAGCTAAGTAGGAGGAAGTGAGAAGTCAAATTAATTAAAGTAAAGTGAAGAGAATGAGAGGTCGACACGTAGTTGTTGACAAGTTAAGCGGTGTAGGTACGTTTTGATATGCGCCAAGAAAAGTGGATTAGAAGATTGAAAAGCAGTAGAATTAACTGTAACGGAGCGTGGAGTCTTCGTCAATTCATCCAGCTAATTTGAGTGCCTGAAATTTTCCCTTGAGGGATCGGCAGCATTAAAACATCAGGTATTGTCATTTTGATTAAGTAACTTCTGATTATTAGTGTGAGGCGTAGTTGTAAATGTGCGCATTTAAGCTGTCTTAGATTCAGTTGAAATTCTGTGATATTTTCCCCTCTTGTATATATCTCACCTCTGCACTCTACTCTCGTTTATATATCTTAATTAAAATGGTGTTGCGTCTGTTCTTATATATTGATAAGAATCAATAAATCAGTTTGAATTGGAATAATGTCTTTAGATCATTTAGTTCCCCCAACATATCTAGCCGGGTTTTCAGATAGGCAGGAAGGTATTAATGTAATGGGTGGCTAAAGGTCACCACTAACTGATATATGTGCTTGCTTTTCTTTCACATAAACTTTGTCGGAAAATATGTCAATTGAGATTAAATGTAATCGCATTACATATTCTGAGTGTAATTTATTTGTATACTTTGCTATAGTAACCACTTATGTTGAAAAATATTTTTCACATAAACATAATGCCCTGAATAGCATTAAAATGTTTATCACTGAGTGAGAAATCCCGTGTATTTTGCATGAATGTGTAACCTAAAATTCGGAAGCTGTTCTTGCATAAATTTAGATTTTAACATCGAATCTGTTGCTATGTTGATTCCTCACCTTCTTTATTGGTGTTTTTTTCATAAATACAAAAAGGGGCATTTTACATTAGAAAATTATTTAGTTTTCCAAGTCATTGTGCTAACAAACGAGTATAAAATTATCTCGTTGAACCCGAGATAATAAACAATAGAATATTCACAATCTAGTGCGAAGTATACATTTAAAAATAAAATCTTTTTAATATTCTCTTAATATATTATAATAAAAGTTTAAAAAGTTTTGCAAAACATAGTTATTATATGTAAATAAAATTTCAGTATTAATGAATAGGATGAGCTTTAGATATTTATAATTATACAAACTTGATAGAAAACGTGAATCCATTTTGCATAAATGTTTATTTCTACTCGATTTATTTATTGAGACTCTTTTAACACCTGGGTATGCCTTGTAGAACCCCATGGCTCCGTGGAACACAGTTTGAAGACCAGTGACCTAGACTATATACAGCAGTCTTAATTTGCATGTTCACACTCTCTTTTTCGGAGGAAGCTTTCTAATAAAATAATTTTTAAGTACCAAAAATTAACCGAGAGGACTGACTGTTAATGAAAATATCACAGACACAAGCTTAATTTCAAGTCTAGATTTAATGGTTCAACAGCGGAATTTCTTTTATCCCCTTTAACCTCTCTCAACCCCCTTGGGGTTTAATTTTCGTACAAGCCTCTTTTGTGTTGGTTCTCTACTCCTTGAAAGGAATATACTTGAAAAGTTTCAAATCTGCAGGTCTAATAATTAAAAAACGTGAATATTTATCTATAACTGCACTTCACCCTTTGCAAACCCTTTGGGGATCGATATCGGCAAAAATGTTTCGTAGGGGATCTCTACTCCATGAAAGGAATATGCCTGCCAAATTTCTAGTCTGAAGGTTTAATAGTTCAACAAAAGCGAATATTTATCTCTAACGTCCTATTAACCCTCCCCCCCCCCTCCCTATGTTTTTGATTTTCACGAAGCCATTTATTAGCGGATCTGTACCAAACCTGCCTACCAAATTTTAAATCTGTAGGTCTAATAGTTCAAAAATGTTAATATTGACCTCCAATGCCCCATAAACCCCTTGCAAAACCCCTTAGGGCAGGAGTTTTGAATCACATTCTTGGTAGCGGATCACTACTCTACAAAAGGAACATGCCTGCCAAATTTCGAGTCTGTTAGTTTTAAAGTCAAAAAACGGAAATATTTTCCTATAGCGGTATTTAAGCACACTCAAAGCACCTGAGGGGAGTGACTTTCGAAAAAAAAACATTTGTTACAGATCTGTACTCCATGAAAGAAACACGCCTGTCAAATTTTAAGTAGTAGGTCTAATAATTCAAAAAAAGGAATTTTTATCCTCAATGCCAATTAAGCCCTCCCACCACCCTTTTGAGGTTTTCGCAAAACCCATTCATAGATAAATTATATTCCATAAAAAGAATCGGCCCATCAAATTCAAATCTGTAGGTCTAAACTTCCAAAAACGGTAATACAAACATGGACAAAAAAATTAGCGCACCAAGAAGGAGTCGTCAAAAGGAAACGAAATTTTACATACGTAAGGACTACTTTGATATAAGTAAATGATTAGAAAATCAAAGAAAAAGGGTCATTTATTTCAGAGAAAAATTTAAAAGAACGGAGGATTTAATACCCTGTTGACACCACTCTAGCACGAATGCCACGTTGTGATATGATCGGGCATTGAGGCATACAAGTTCTGTATGATGTCTCGAGACATTTCGTTCCATATTTGCTGTAACCTTGCCTCTAGTTCATTCAAACTCGTGGGAGGCCCAACTCGCCATCCCAAATAACCCCAGATATTCTCACCTGGAGACAGATATGGGGATCGGACAGGCTAAGGAAGGGTAGTAACAGTGCGGAGACAGTCTTGTGACACCCTTGCCATGTGAGGCCGAGCATTATCTTGTTGAAAAATGGCTTCTGGGGGCCGCTGCATGAGTGTCAACACATGTGGTTGCAAGATGTCATGGACATACCGCTGGGTTGTCATGGTGCCACGGATCAATACTAGAGGTGACCGGGTGTTGTAGGCAATGGCACCCTAAACTATCACACCAGCTGTGGGAGCGGTGTGTCGCTTTAAAGCAATAGCAGGATTGAGGCTTTCACTACGGGGTCTCCACGCACAAACACAATTGTTATCACTGCTGAGATTAAATATGGATTCGTCGCTAAAGTCGACCTGCTTCCATTCCGCTACAGTACAGTTTCCTCGTGCTTGGCACCACTCCGAACGAAGGTGTCGATGGGTGGGCGTCAAGGGCAGTCCACGTAATGGGCGCCGCGATCCTTCAGCCAGCTGCCTTCGTATGGTTCTAGAAGACACAAGGGCCTCTAGTGAAGGTGCTACTTGTGCCTGGAGGGCGGCCGATGAATCAGTTAGCTGTACGCATGCATTTCTTACGATGTGGCGGTTCCAAGACTGTACGTCTAATAGTTCAAAAATGGGAATAATTATCTGTACCACCCCTTGGGGGTCGATTTTCACTAAAATCAGCGTGAAGGAAATCTGCTTTGAAATTTCAAGATTGTACGTCTAATAGTTTAAAAATAGAGTTAATTATCTATAAGTCCCCTTAATCCCTTGCAGAGCCACTTGAGGATCTATCGTAACATAATTTTACAAATTCAGAAAACTTTTGGGGCATGCGTGCGTCAAACCAATCTTCCAAGTTACATCACAAGAAGGACATACGGACAAACATTTATATTTATATATATATATATATGTATGTAGTAGCTGCATAACGCCAATATATGTTAGAATTATGTTGAACGGAATTCAGTTCTTTTATAGATCTTACTACTATTATGTAGCATATATATATATAGTCAAAATTTCTCTACAAGACATAAATGAATAAACATTAATCAAATCTGAAAAAATAGAAAATGCAAGTTAACCAGACAACAGATTTTACAAAGGATATATGAAAAAATAAAAATAATAGAGTTAAATATAAAAAATGTGGATACTACAGTATAATAACCATTGTTGATTTAGGAAAGCTTATTTTTAAAATAATTTATATAGAAGGTGGGTTGAACAAAAATTGTGGCCATCCAACATTGCCCCTTTCTGTTAATAATACTGAGCAAAAACCTATTGAAAATAATTTATAGAATACCTAAATCCATTACAAGAAAAAGGTAACTTACCTGAAAATTGCAATACAATATTGCTGAGTACAATAAACAAGTTAATGCCCGATTCTGGACGCAAATGTAAATTCAAAACATGGGAATGGCTGAATAATAGCATTTAGCAAAAAAATGAAAATAATAGAAATAATAAATGAATAATTGCAAACATACTACCATTACCTTAGAGGCACTAAAATTATATGTGATTTAAAAAAAATTAAGATAATAAGTAATTTTATCTAAAATTAGAATTTGGTAACTATATCTATCTTGAAAAAAATGATAAATTTATAATAATAAACTATTCATGAACTGTGGAATTTTAATCCTTAGTGTTTACAATTTCTTTATTCAAATAACTATTTATAAAATTAATTGGGTCTTTTTGAATTAAGCAGTATTTAGTAAAATGTTTATAGTTTTTTTTTCTTTTTTCTGATTTTTTTGAAACTAGAAATTTATTGCATTGTTTGTAATTAATAACAATATTTCTGAATATAGAAATATGTACATTACTCTCCCAATGTGGTAGTTTTATAAAATTGGATTTAAATTCTTCTCATTTGTCATAAATATTAGTAACTATATCGTTATCTTTTAATTTAATTTCTATATCAAGAAAATTTGCTTCATAGTTGTTTCTATTTGTCTGAATTAAATTAAGATGTGGATAAAAATTAGAGTTATAGGTTTAAAAAATTAAAATTAGCGTTAAGTCTTGCTTGCCAAACATGATTATATCATTTATATAGCGAAAAGTGTAATATTCTGAGTTGAACTACAAATAAAAAAATGTAAATATGTAAATAATGTAAATATAAATTGGCAAGACAGTTGCTAGCTGGGCCACCTTGTAGCAAGCCTTTAATCTGTTGATAATAGTTATTATTATGATAAACATAGTTTTCTTTTAGTAGAAACCTAAGAAGAGAACCACTCGCTGAGAAGATCGACCACTTGCCGAAGAGTAGATGGAACTCGAGGCTTTTTCAATCACAGCAGTAGCGACTTCTTCGATACTTTCAGTCCCAACCGGTTTCCGTCCATTACCGGGCAGCACACACATATCCAGTTTCTTTAAATTTCTTATCATCTTCCTCAAACCAATCTTCGATATGGGGCATTTTCGTAGATCCTTTAAACGACGATATTCTCGCATAGCAACTAAGTGGTTGTTGCGGTTCTAATAAAAAGGTTTTACCAGTAAAGATCAGCCTTTTTTTCTCTTTTTTGTGAGGACATGATTAACAATGACAAACGCACGCACACACACACACACACACACACACCCTGAATGATTGTCTGGCTATCACTACAAGTTTATATAGAGGTTTTACGGATTTGCGTAAGGAAATTTCAATAAAAGAAAACTGGTGGTCAAAATTTGTATTAATTTTTTTTTTTATTACAGGAATATTTGCCCCATGGTTCATACAGCACATATTCCAAGTTTCATCAAAATCAATCTCCATATTACGAACCTCTATACTGCAAATTTTTCTACATAGCGAACTTTTTCCAGGAACCAAGAACATTTCCCGATTTTCTTCGCAAAATAAACTTCTAATGGCGAAGTACATTTTCTAAGTAACGAACTTTTTTCTTGTGATTCAATTACTTTTTCTCCCTATTTTTAGAGTATTTCTGGACATTTCAAGTTATTCTCTCTTTTAACACATCTTATGGTGGTCATGAATCTTGAAATGGTTTTGTTAAGTGCCTAACTCCCCAAGAGTAATAGAATTCTGGGCATTTCATCCAAAACGTGTAACCTGTAACTCCATTGCCTAGTTCCTTAGAAACATCTTCTATTTCGCCTTTCAGTCTCACAAGGAGAGGGCACGGCTAAGGAAATTACATTGAGGGGAGTTACATTGGGAAGGAAGCTACATTGAGGGGAGAACATCCTAAGAAAGTAATACTAATACACAAAGTCTCGTCCCCAAATAAATTTCCTTAGCCATGCCCTCCCCTTGTCAGTGGAGTTGCCTCTTGTCCACTTGTCCTTGAAATAGTCTTCTTCCATTTTTAATGTTGATCATTTTTAATGTTTAATGTTTCTTGTAGCTCGAAAATGCCAAAACGTAAGGGGTTGAGCATCAAACAAAAAAAATGCAATTCTAGATAAAGTGTAAAGAAAAAGGATATTGCTCCAAACAGCTTATCATGTATTATGAAAAATTGAGATAAGTTAAAAAAAATTGTGTTTCTTTGAATTCTTGTTCAAAATATTTAAGAACATGCGCCTATGAAGATGTCTGCGAGGCAGTTTTAAAGTGGATATACACAAAGCGAAATAAAAATGTTTCGATCTGTAGAACTTTCGTAGTAGAGAAAGCTTTTCAATTTGCAAAGGCATTGGGATACACCAATTTCTAGGTAGCAATGGATGAGTCCGGAAATTTAAAAAAAGGAACGGGAAATTACGCCTGAAGGGTATTTTGGTGCATTGTGGAGATGTGAGGCGTATTATGAAACAAAGCATTTTTCAAACAAATAAACTCAAACAAAATTAGCAGATTTTATGAGTAATTAAATTTAACGACGAATGTCGAAATGTATGTTAAGAATTTCTAGTTATGAAATAATGTATATTTAAAAGTACTTGTATGCTTTAAATTATAGAAAATGTTCATAAAATTCTTTAATTTTAATATAAAATTACTTTCTTAATGTTGAAAATACAGTATATTCCTACACGTTCTTTTTTTGTTTTCCTTGCAGTTTTTTTTGAAGGGTACAATAAATAAAATCAATAGATATTAATTTACTGAAAAGTGTGAATAATTCTTTTTTTACTATATAATGTATATGAATTTAAAATTTGTTTTTTGTGGTTTCTAAAATATATTGAAAGATGAACCTCTATCTAATGAATTTTCCATGTAACGAACTTTACTTCGGGATTCAACGACATCGTTAAATAGAGGTCTGACTATATATATATATATATGATGAATATGAGCTTTAGCATATACGGAAGGTGATTCTAAACTACTGAAGAAGCAGTATCATGCACTTACACTCATACTTGGCAGCGATTTCAATATTGATTTCAAAACAGGTGAAGGATTGAGATTAGTACAATTTTCAAAAACAGAGCTTAATTCGAATTTTTTTCTGGTAGAATACTGGGGATGACATTGTATGGTACAACCATTAATACGATGTATACACGATTCGTAAATCATGCATTTACCAACGTTCACGTATTATACTTTAGTTGCCACAAGCCTCTTCTCACAGTGATCAATAATGGGCTGAGAATTAATGTAATTAATACACAAAGTGAAATGAATAGAGAAGTAAATCAACCTTTTTAGTATTGTAAAATACTATGAGTAACATACTTTTATGTAACATAAATCTGATGTGTACATTACTTTATATATAATATATATATATATACACTGGTGTCCAAAAGTTAAGCATAATTGATAATTATGTGAATAAAGAAGGAACTGTAAATCAGAATGGCGGGAAACGTGATATGCGAGTGTAAAATGGTTATAAAATAAGGAAGGAAATCAAAAGAATGATAATAATTAATTTTATTATCCAAAGTAGCAGTTTGAAAGAAAACTGAGCATAGCAAGGATTCACACTTTAAAAGAAAAATGAAAGAAAACATTAAATAAAATAGTGATGCTGCAGTTTAATAAGGCGTGTGGTCACCTCTGACAACTAGGCACGCTGGACAGCGATTTAACATACTTGCTATGAGATGATGAATGAGTTGTGGGCTCAAACGGTTCCAAGCTTCTTGGAGAGCTCTCTTCAGTTCTGTAACGGAGCTTGGTGGATGCGAAAGGGCTGCAATTTGTCTCCCGAGTATATCCATCCCATACATGCTCCATAGGATTTAAATCAGGGGAGTTAGCAGGACACGACATGCGCTGGATGTTTTCAGTTTCAAAGAAGTCATCAATCAGCACCGCTCGGTGACATGGTGCATTATCATCCTTGAATATGAAGTCAGGACAGACAGCACCTCGAAACAAGCGAACCTAAGGCTCAAGAACTTCGTCTCTGTATCTTTGAGCAGTCACAGACCAAGTGTAAAGAAATGGAGGTCTGTGCGGCCGTCCATCATGATGCTTGCCCATACCATTACACCCCTTTATGGAAAATGACGTCTTTCCGTTATGTTTCTTGGTTCAAAATGTGTTCCACGTTCTCTCCATATCGTTACCCGCCGAGAATCACTACTCAAACTAAACCGGGACTCGTCACTGAACATTGGCCCACTCTCCCACACTTCAACGTAGATATTTCAAACTCCTGTTCAAACGAGAACGTTTATGCGCAGACGTGAGGGGAATGCAAACTGCTGGTCTTCTGGCATACAGGCCAGCATCATTGAGTCTCCTGTAAACAGTTTGTCCCGAAATTCGTATTCCTGTGGTGACTGTTAGCACCGAACCCAGTGTTCTGGCAGTACTGCCCCTCTGACGATATCGGTCTATACCAGATATCGGTCTTGGCGAGGGGTTGTGACTCTTGGTCGACATGATACTGGTTGTTAAGTAACATCTCCCGTTCTTTGAAACATCTGATACAGTCTTGAGATCACAGACTGGTCCACATTCAGAATTCGAGACACTTCGGTTTGTGATCGAGAGGATTCTAGCATTCCAACGATTCTTCCTTTCTTAAACATGTCCAATTGGCCTCTTTGTGGCATCATTCACCTTGTTTGATGGTTAGCAACGTTCCTCGCACAGCAGTTGTACGAAACTTGTCTGAACTGCCTATATTGCGTGAATCGGTTTCTCCGCATTCCGACATGCGCCGGTGTTTCGCACCGGACGTAGTCGACTGAAAAGTTTTCCATAAACCCACTGTTTCTTCTTCACCCAATTAATATCCGGAATAAATTTGGAACAATTTTACGAATATTTACAGCGTGTGTTTTGCATTTTACAATTTATGCTTAACTTTTGGACACCAGTGTATATATATATATATATATACATTATTTTACCCAATCAATACTAAAAATGTAAATAGAATAAAGAAAACGCATGCATACTGTCAGTATCATATGATATCCATTTATTTACCTTGTTTGCTTACTATATAATCAAAGACAACCGTACTTAAGGATTAAACTCCAGTCGTACTTCGGAGGCAAGAAACGCAGTTTTTTTTCCATCCTCACACTTGTAACATTACGTTAATAATAACCTGATGAGGGGATACATATATTTTTATTTCTCTGCTACTGTTCTCGATTAAATATTTGAAAATTAATTCCTACAAAATATATTATTATTATTTCTATAAATCATTTTACTACAGGAATGATGTTTTACGAGACAATTATACTCTTCTAGTAACAAAATTCTTCCAGCCACCCTTTTAGTCAAGTCTAGTATTTTCCTAATTTTTTGAAACTGAGTGTAATCGCAGGATTTTAAATAGAATTTCTGAAGAGTAAATACAGAACTTCTTCATTGCATCTATGATTGCAAGAGCATCGAGTTCGTAGCTGCTGTTTTCATCTGTGTTTTATTAATCAGAATATTTCCACATTAAGTTATTGTCACTTGAGGAACTTTGTAATAAAAATGCACCATTCCAAACCATGTTAGAATTAATGTGCACTATAAAATGAGAAAATCATGGAATAACAGATACGTATATATGCAGATAGCATTAGTAACGCGGAAGAAATGTAGAAATGAACAGATCATTATAAAAGCTTTCATTTGTAATGAAATGTTATGTAAAAGCTTTTTTTAATGATAATGACTGTAGAAAAGCAAATAACATTTCCTTTCGGAAATATTTTTAAAATAAGGGTCCCAGGAGTGTTAAATTATTGGAGAGGGGGGGGGGTATAAAAATACAAACAATTTTCAAACAGATATAGTTCTTTGAAATTAAAGTTAATTATTTCACATTATTTATAGAAGAATGAGGTTTCAAAAAGGTATAAAATGTTTAAAATATAATAATAATTTAGAAAATTATAAGCATATGAAATTAAGAAGCATTTCTGTAATAAAATAAATTTTACGTTGCGCATGCTATTTTCTAAAATATTAGCCATTGATGTATAAAACTTTACAGAATTAAACCCTACATAATTTTAGTATTATATATCTTTTTTATGTAAAAATATTTGAAAAATATTGAAATTGAAAATTAATAAACTAAATCTTGCGCCAGCAACACTTTTGTAATTATGGATGGCAGAAGAGAGAGGAACTATGGTTGAATGTTTCTTTAAAGGCTTGCAGTGACTTGTTAAACGAATGGCTCGTTCAGTGCCAGTACTTCGCATTACCCCCATACGGAATTGGGAGGCTATTAGGTTCGTAAACTTAGGGACTTCAATGTGTATCTATCTCCATCTTAAGTTTTGAGTTGTGTAAGCCCAAGACAAATTTCCAAAACAATAATAGTATAATTTCAATAAAACAACTTCTTCTTCATTCATTTTGAATTTCTAATATATTTTCAAATAATCAGTAAAATGTTTGACTCTTGAGAGTATTCTTGTGTGTTTAGTGAAACATGTTACGTTTTAAATGTTTTGAATTTGCTTCAAATTAGTAGGTACAGGAAATTTAAGATTAGTTGATTGCTATTTTTTGTAACTGAATTCTTATGGGCAAAATATTTCAAACATATGGTGAAGAAAAACATTTTAATATCTTTAAGGGATTCGGTACTCCCTATACCGACAAGGTTTAACTGTGCTTTTTCATGTACCTTTTTTTCTCAGAAACAGTTAAATATAAAAACTTCAAATTTTGTCTATACATTAATTATATACTTTTATCTTTATACTGACGTGAGATTTTTCAAATGTGTTGCTTAGTATTTTCAGAAACATAATTTAACGTAGCATTAGTATGAAGTTTTTTTAAATTTGTCATTTTTTGTTACGGTATCTGATCTCTAGCCAAATATTTTGAGAATATCTCAAAAAGCTCACTTCAGTAATTATAGCTACCTATCAGTAATATGAGAGAAAAGTTGCAGGTAAATTTATTCAGTACATTCTGAGAAAAGGTATACACAGTTTTAAAAACAGCATTTTGAGAAATTTGCATTTCTTATATAAAATATCTCCTATCACAAAAATTATGAATTAAAACATGTATTTTTCTCATTTTTTTAAACTTTAGCTCCTTCTTAACTTATGTTAAGACTTTTTTGTTTCCTATTTTGCTTAAAATTCTTCTAAAATACATGCATTTCATTATTCAGTTTTTGTCTAACCAGATATTTTGTAACATTTACATCATTTTTCTCAAATTTTGTACAAAACTTTGGAAAATTTTAGCTTTGATGCATTAGAAATATCTAAGTTGACCATAAAGAATCATAAATATTATGTGAAAACGTATCAATATGGTTTAGGTATGAATTTGTGATTGCATTTGGGAGTACATTACTATACGAAACTCCGAATGTGTGTGTGTTTCCATTAATGTTTTGTATGTTTGCATGCAAACACTCTTCTAAAAATATCAGAATTCAAAATTTTCTCTAAACTGGAGAAATGATTTCTAAAACAGCTAAAATAAAACTGTTTTTATGTTGCTAAACATGAAATTTATGTATTTTTATGCTTCCCGCAACAATAATAAACACCACATTTGATGTGGTGTGATCATCCCGTACCTTTATCTTTGACATTATTAAACATAAAGACTAAAGATTTTGACAGTATCTTAATTAGGCATTTATGTTTATACTGAAGGGAAATTTTTTAAATGCATTATTTAGTTTTTTCTGAGCATCATTAGGAATTTTTTGAAAATTGTCCTTTTTTTGTTACGATATCTGCTTTTTAGATAAATATTTTAAGATTATTTCAAAATGTCACTTCAGTATACACAATTGCATTTAAGAATCATAGAGTACTTCATACAGTAAATTTACACAATTTAAAAGCATAAATTTTAGAAAACAGTAAATTTTATTTTTAAAAAATGTGGTTTATAACAATATACAAGGTAAAATGAAGGATGAAAGATTCACGATTCCTCTTCAGTTTCCATTGATATACTGAATAATACGAAATTTCTTTCACTGTTGTTTCTATGAAAAGCAAGCTTTAATTCTGTATTTTAACAATTATTAACTGTCCAGTATCTATATTGGTAGCAATAAAAAATAGCCTCATTCTTGCCAGGTCTCATTTTCAAGCAACTTAAATATTTATATTATCATTTTTGCAAATAGCTTCTTGCACATTTTCAACATCCTCACAAACAATTTATGCAGTAATTAAAAGCGTAAGCACAAAATTTCAAAGGAGACACCTTTTCAGTTCACCGCAAAGCATTCGCCCTTCTAAAATTCAAATAATTAAAAGCACATCGATTTCATAAAATTTACGAATTTCGTTCTAAAAGGAGGTAAGCAAACTAACAGTTAAACTTGTAGTTATTATGCAGTTAACCAGCAGTTAATTGGGTATGATTAAATGGAAAAGTTTAGAGGCTTTACAACTGCTTCTTAAGTTTAAAAGGCCAATATTTACACTTTTATGCGTTAAAGTGGGTGCTTCACAACAGCCGATTATTTTTTAAAAGCCATTTTGACGTACTTCTAATTCACAAAATAGCAAATATGTTATATCATTGGAAAGATGAAGAATTAGAGATTTTAGAAATTTACCAAAATCGATAATCGGAAGATTTTTAGCCTACCGAACTTCCTTAATTTGCATAACAGGGGGAAAATATACGAAACACGAAAATTATCCAGTAAAATAACTAATAAAATTGAATTATTTATTAAAATAGTAAATTTGATTAAAATAATTGTATACAACTAAAAAAGTACTACAATGAATAAATGGCCAAATAATGATTCATGGAAAGAGAAGTAGATATAAATAACCAGTGTAAAATATGGTGCTTAAAAAAGGCAAAAAATGATGAATTCATTCATATCGTATATAATCATACCATCATCCTCTGAAATATTTGCGTTTTCCTGCAGTTTATAGGATATTGTGTCCTTTTTCAATGCATTGATGTAGATTTTGTGATATTGTTCAAAGACTATTTTGCTTTCTCTTCGTTCTACTGTTATTCTGAAGAATTAAAGGTTTGTCAGATTAATCAAACAGATGAACATTAGAACTTAAAAACAATGATCCAAAACAGGATTTATTTAAAGGCTTACAAGAAAGCATGTGGATGGCTATAGGGTTTTGTTCGACTTAGAATCGAATTTAATAAAAGTAGATGCTATTGAAATATCTTTGAAATGTAATGATATAATATAATTGGCAAGAAAGTAAATTCGGTTTTTCAGTATGAAAACTTTTGAAGCAATAAATCAACTCTAATATGTCAAATATATTCTACTCTGTTTAATTACCTGATAACTTGATGAATCTGTCTCATTCTGGTCTCTATCAGCAAAAAACTCGACCAAGTGTGATTTGAGGTCATCGCTATTATTAAATTTTTTTACTACTTGAAAAAGTTTTTGTAAATTCAAAATAAATGATAACTAGGTGGTGCAAGTTCCAACTATTTCGCACGTCTTGCTTAGAATAAGAAGCATCAAGTTGGGGCTTTTTTCGTTTAATGTTATTGTAGACGATCCATTTTTCATCCCCGACCTTGAACCATCGGATTATCATTTATTTCCAAGTTTACGAAACTTTTTAAACGGTAAAAATTTAAGTAATAATGAGGACCTTAAATCGTGCTTGGTTGAGCTTTTTGCTGATAAGGACCTGAAACTTTATGAATTCGGAGTCATGGAGTTTCTAGAAAAATGACAACAAGTATGGAAGATATTTGAATGATTAAAGCTTATTTTTAGTACAGAAAAATTTCACTCTTAAAAACAGAAATTATTTTTTTTTTGGTTTATTCAATACATATAAAATATTCATTTAAGCTATAGCTGACAAACCAACAAAAATAGATTAAGATCATTTGCAAAATGTTTCAAACTTTGAAAAGGTAATCTTCCGTTTTGTCAATATTTGCTCAAGGATAGTGGAAATAATGTTAAAAATTTAACAGACAAGACATATGTTGGAAAGCTTCTAAATGGTCAACATTTCATTTAATTTCTTCGATCATTTTCTTTATGCCATTTTCGACTGCACTTCGAATTAGAAAAATGCTGCTGATAAAAGCGTATACATTTTGGGACCCAAATTATAATTAATAATAAAATGTCTAACAAGCATACATCTATAGCACACAAACTGTCCGTGACATAAAATTTGAGAAAGTCTGAAACTCTGCACTAGAAAGGATTTGGAATGCATTAGCGTATTTGGTTCAGTCACTTTATTCTGCTTTAATTATTGTTGGTAATTGAGGAGAGTTAAAATTAAAGTTTGAAAAAATGTTACATATCTTTTAGCTTTGATTTGAATATCCTGGCTAGAAAACCTATTGAGGATTTTTAGATGACAGAATAACTACAGGTTAGGTTTAAAAGTGATACTACGATATGAATTGAATATTTTGTGTGGTTTCAACAGCAAAGTGAAAGAAAAACTTTCGACAAAAATGATTTATATTATGAAGCAGATGTATTTTCTACAAATAAATCCCTACATCGTAACCTTTAAACAGGCTCAGGGTTGCCACGAATTCCTTCAAGAGCTTAGTGGAAATAAAATAAAGGTTTTAGGGACAGATCATTTGGCAGCGATAAACGAACTGCGGAAGAAAAACATGAATGAGCAATATCTTGATCAACGTTGAGTTTCGGTACCCCCTATTATATAAATAATTACAAATGAGTATCTGTGATTGAAAGTCAGTACTAATGAAGAAAAATAAAACATAAGTATTGGTCAAGAGAATTTTACTTTTCTTTTTTTCATTTCATGTTATTTCGATTTCATTAAAATTAATATTTACAGCTGAAACTGAGAAAATATTGATTCATTGACACAAATGATTATTTTTTTACTAAAATTCCATTTGAAATAAGACTCTTCTAACGTTATTGCATCATGTCCTAATATTGCACCATGCAGCATAGCTTGGTTTTTGATGATTCATATGTCACTAGTGCTTTTAAAGTTATCTGTTTGCACTTCTCTTTTAAAAGTGCCTACGGCTTTCATTCTTCCAATTCCCAATAAAATTGAATTAGATGGATTTATTTCCCTGATATTTAAAATTTATCAAACATATTTTTGCAGTTCGCTTACAATATCGATCTCTGATGTCAACCATTTTGTTAAGATTTGCGTCTTTTAGAAAGAAACAGGATTTCGTTTTCATATTTTATTTTAAATATATTCAAAACGATCGAATTCTCCCCCCCCCCCCGGAAATAAGTACCTTTATAATGCCAATTATTTAAAGTATCCTTTTCCCTATAAGTGAAACAAAATATATTCTAAATATAACTAATCATAACATATTTACGATTCTCAAGTTACAGTGGCTTTTGTCTGACTTTTTCAATGAGTATTATATTAACACCTCTTGAGGAAAAAAAATTAAATATCTACTTATAAACTAAGTTATTCATCTAAATTTTCGAATCTTTTCATTAATAAAGACTAATTTATTTTCATTTTTATCATAGATATTATTATAATACACCTAAATTTGAGGGTACACTTATTTTAAAAATAAAAACTCATGATTAGAAACAAAAATAAGGTATTCAGAGAGGGAAATAGCCAAATCAGAGAAACATAGATACGTAAAATGTTTAGAACAGTAATTTGCATCTATCAATTTACAGAAATATTCTTTTGAATTTTTTACTTAGGAATGATAACTTAACTACCAACAAAATAGATAAATTTAATAATATCAAGAAATTCTTCCAATGCTGCTTAGATCATGACTATCCTTTTAACTTCTCTTAAGAACTTATATTCATCATAAATACATTAATCGTCTTGCTATACAACAATAGGATCTCAAAATCAGCATATTAGTGGTTTTGCTGCGGAGATTCTGCTTTAACACTCTTCTCACAGTTTATATTTCTTCCCACACCCTTCTTAAAAATCTTTACATTGAAAAATTTCTACATTTTTGACAACCAACCAAATTTTACATTTTTGACAACCAACTAAATTTCTACATTTTTAACAATCAACCAAATGTCTACATTTCAACAACCAACCTAGTTATAGCCTACCAAATTTGATTGTCATCTCTCTTGGCATCTATCCTTACAAGCTGGCTTAAAGGATGCGGTTACGTGTAATTTGGATTTTTATCACAATGAATAATAGCTCTCCATTGGTTTCAAGACTTATGGATCTCTTGGAAAAAGCTCTGTGAGCAGAACTTTTGAAAAATCTTTTTTGAAGAATCCTTTTATTAGGTAATTCTTTTAGTAATTTTATGCTTAAACATTTTAGGAGAATTTTTTGCTGAATTGTAGTCGGTTGTTCTCTCATACTTTCTGTAAAATTTTTATACTTTGAATTTTTATTTATTTTATTTTGGTTTTTCCTACCGAGTTGCAAAGGGGGAAGGTTGGCACCTTCAAACTAGTTTAACCCCACTTATTCGGTCCTAAGTCCGAAATTACTTTTTGACTCGCTAGGTTCTTATTTCCATTTCATTTTTATATCTTCTTTAGATTCGATCTTCATGTTTTTATTAAGTTATTTCCTGTTATGTTCTTTATTTTCTGGTTTTTGTTTTTAATATATTTCATAAATTTCTTCCACACACACACATATGTATATATATGTATAATTTCACGTGCCTTTTTCCTAACTGTCAGGGAATAATGAATCCTTTTACGTATCTAAGTTTCTCTGATTTGTTTATTCTAAAAGAGAACGATGTTTGTCATAATGGAATATATTATCTACAGATTAAGGGTCTGTCACAAGGAAGCCCTGCTAGCAATTGTCCTGCCAATTTATATTTACATTATTTTGAAAATAGTTTCATCACAACTCATAATATTACATTTTCGCTATATAGATGATATAATCATTTTTGTCAAGCAAGACAACTTTAAACCTAACATTAATTTTTATCCACAATATCTTAATTTAATTCAGACAAATAGTAACAATTATGAAGCAAATTTTCTTGATATAGAAATTAAATTAAAAGATAATAAAATAGTTACTAACATTTATGATAAACGAGAGGATTTTAATTTCAATATTATAAAAGTACCACATTGGGAGAGTAATGTGCATGTTTCTAAATTCAGAAATATTGTTATTAATTGCACACAATGCAATTAATTTCTTGTTACAGATAAATCAGAAAAAAATAAATAAAACTATAAACATTTTACTAAATACTGTTTAATTCAAAAATACCCAATTAATTTTATTAATAGATATTTGAATAATGAAATTCTAAATATAAAGGGTTAAATTTCCATAGTTTATTAACAGGTTATTATTCTAAATTTACTATTCTTCCTAGATAGTTATAGATACCCCCAATTTTTAATTTTAGAAAAAATTACTTTTTTTTATATTTTTTAAATCATATAACCTTAGTGTCCCTAATTTAATGGTAGTATGTTTACAATTCTTAATTTATTATTTCTATTCTTTTTATACTTCTGTTAAGTGCTACTTTTCAGCCATTGCTTTGCTTTGAATATGTATTTGGGTCCAGAATCTGGCAATAACTTGTTTATTGTACTCAGATTTAGCCCGGGCTCTGCGTTTCTGTATGCAATTTTAGGTAAGTTACCTTCATCTCATAATGGATTCAGATTTCCTATCCATTACTTTCATTAGGTTTTAGCTCAGTATTATCAACAGAAAGGGGGAAGGTTGGCTGGCCACAAAACATTTTCAACCCCACTTTTATATAAAATATTTTTATATATAAGCTGTTCTAAGTTAGAAATGTTGACTTAGCATCCATTCTTTTATATATTTTATATTTAACTCTATTATTTTAATATTTCCTTTTAAATTCTGTTGTCTGGTTATCTTGCAAATTCAATTCTTTTCAGTTTTAACTATCTTTATTAATCCCTCTCATGTACAGAAATTTTGATTATATATATATATATATATATATATATATATATATATATATATATGTATAAAATTATAAGGGTCTGCCACAGGGTGGCCCAGCAAGTAATAGTCTGGCTAATATCTATTTACACTATTATGAGAATGAAAAAATTGATACATACTCTTGATACATCGATGATTTAATTATTTTCAGTAATAAAGTTGACTTTACTCCTGTTTTTAATTATTATCCACCCTACTTGAAATTAATAAAAACCAATTGCAATATAGAGTCAGCAAATTTCCTTGATCTAGAATTAAAAGTTGAAAATAAAATGCTAAAAAGTAAGATTTTTGATAAAAGAGATTCTTTTGATTTTAATGTTATAAAATTTTCATATTGGAATAGTACCCTTCACATTTCAATTTTTAGAAATATCATTCTAAATTATATAAAAAGAAATAATGATTTAGTATCTGAAGAAGTATTGAGAATTAATAATTATAAAAAATTAGTTCAAAGTTGCCTAGACTATAACTATCCAGCTAATTTTATATATAAATATATGTCTTCAAAGTTATAGCTATTTAATTATTTTTATTTAATGTATTCATTTCTATTTAGTTTATAGTATACAATTTTCTTAATAAATTATTATATTAAGTTTAGTTACTGAAAATATATATAGATGGCTCCATTATTCTTAGTTTTTTTTATACATTGAGTCAGTACACTCGTGGAATCTGTAAACATCGGGTAAGATTATAGTTTCTTTGCTCATTTACATTATTGTTAATTATGGTTATATTCATTACTAACCTCTCTTGCAAATATTTTTGTTTATACATATTTATATTTGTCTATTTCTTCCGGATTCCTATAATAATTTAATATTGCAATTTCTATTCTATTGCTGTTATATTCACCCACGTGGGTTTTAGGCTTTTGCCTTGGTTTATATCCGGAGCTATTATGTCGAAAATTTATGCTGAAGGAGAAGGTTGAGATCTCATAAAACTTTGTTTAATCCTGTTTCACTGTCCTAAGCAAGTGACAGCTCGGGAAATCATAACAGTTTTTTCCACTCTAGCTAAATTTCTCTTTTTTGGTTTGTCATGGTTCCATGTTCTTGGTTCTTTCGGTCTAATCTTAAGATTCTTAGGACTTATTAGTCTTCTTTTTAATTTATTTACTGCTATATATATATATATATTTATATTTCTTGTTATTTGATGTATCTGTATTTATTTTTGAAAATGAAGCTATAAATTCTCAATCATATTAATGTTAGAAATTATGGATGGGTTTTAAGCTACTATTAACTATAATACAGCATTTTGTACATAGGGTTCATATGTAACACAAACAGATAACCATTCAACAGTTGTAATACACGCGCATCATCATGCGTAATACTCATCAGAATTGAGAGGTATAAAAAAGCGGTTGTAGAATAGAACAAATAAATTATACTTTTAAAAAAACTAAAAAAACACGCTTCTATACTGAATCGAACTAAAAAGTAAAAAAAAAAAAATAATTCTTAATATAAGAATAAAATGATAAACGAGAAAATTAATGTCATTGGGGGTAAAAGCTTGGGGTGATTTGTACTACATGTTTACACTAACTCAGCATTTTGGAATAGAACTAGCAAAAAATTATAACAATTGATATAAAGCACCCCCCCCGCCGCTTTTACCACAATGACATTAATTTTCTCGTTTATCATTTTATTCTTATATTAAGAATAAATATTTTACTTTTTAGTTCAATTCAGTATAAAAGCGTGTTTTTTAGTTTTTCTTAAACTTTAATTCATTTTTCATTTTTTTATTTCGATCTACAATAAAAGCATGTTTTTGAGTTTTTTAAACTATCATTTATTCAATTTTTTCTCTTATTTCACATTTTCATGCATTGTCATCCACTTCTGAGATATGGTCCTAATTTCAAGTCTCTAGCTCATCGGAAAGTCACACAGTTTAAAATCAATTACAAAATTCCACCGGACAGACATTCAAGAAAGCGAGTTAATAAAAAGTGTCAATCGTATTATCACCTTTTAAACGTATTGCTGTAATGGTAATTCGTATCATGACTTCTAAACGTATTGCTTTATAAAAATAAAAAATGTTTAGCATTTATTACATGATTTTTTTTCACATGCACGAGATGAATTAGAAAAATTATTATATTATGGTAAGCCATTGCTAACACACACACACCCTCCACTTTCTCAAATACATGACACTTTTTGCCTTTATTTCTATTAACCAAAAGTGTATTTTATATTTGCATATAATTAGCTTTAAATTCAAAACACTCGCTTTAGGGTTACACTTTATACTTTTAGTCGCCAAATCTGGAAGTGGTTTATGGAATTGTCGTCAAATCTTATTATCGTTATTCCTGACGATCCTGAAAAGGACAAAAGAACAAAATTATGAAATTATTGTATTGCCATCGGTTCTTGATAAGTGTGCAAAATTTCTAATTAATCCGACCTTTTAAAGTGGGTAAGAATCGATTTCAAAGATTTGCGTTACATACAAGAGTAACTTATAAAAGCGTGTTAAAAAATGGGTTAATAGAAGGATATGGAGTCTTCTTACAGATATACAAGCTTTGCACCTTGATTTTTTAATTAAAATTTAAAAAAATTATGAGTTCTTATGGAGAAAGGTCCCATTCGTTCAGAAATGATGTTTTCTGAATTTAGATGGTTCTCGGATTAGGCTTGTGAGTTGTAATTGCCCTTTTCAGAGCTTGCCGGGTAGGTTCTATAAGATTGAGGTCTAAAGATCTAAATGACCAAATCATCCGACAAATATATATACTATCCAGAAATTCGTCGACAAGATAAACTCTATGTGACCTCTATAGGATCAACTAAAATGAAATAAGGCTCAATTGCATCTCTGAAAAGGTTATCATAGAGCTCTAACACTTCATTTCTGTACTTCACGGCAGTCATTGTGCCTCTTTCCTAGAAATGGAGGTATGTGCAGCCATACAACTTGTCGCCTAAGACCATCAAGTCTCCGCTGCCTTAATAGTAAATTTCTCGGTAGCTAAGATTAGGAGCCAGGTAGCGGGTCCCTGATTTTCTTCTGTGTGAAAGCACAGCGAAAATCACTGGTAAGGCTGAACTGGGACTCATCAGTGAAGAGAACAGTCGACCATTGATACATGCTCCAATATCTATGACCTTTTCAAAATTTTAAACGGATTCACCTGTTCTCAGAGATAAATGGCACGCAAACAGCGCACACTTGAAACGGGTTACAGCGGAGAGGTAATCACAAGAGAGCAAAGAAGCTGTAGCATCCTTGTTACGCATCGCTATAATGGACAAATGGTGAAATTATCTATTTAATGGGGCTTTGGATCCTTTATATATCTTGATATCTCTATAGATCCAGAAACTGTTTCCATAAGTTAACCACGACACTGGAAGTTAAATTGAACTCCCTACAAATCTGAATTTGTAATTAGCCTGCTTCTTGCCTACGCCCGATTCTCCGCCTCATTCTCTCATCTAAACGTCGGTGGTTACTCATTTTTACCCTTAGAGTTCTGAATTAACAGGTTGCTTCAAAATAAACATCAATAAATTCGGTAAAGATCAATAGTGAATGAAATGGGTATTTTGGCAAGCGTGCTCATAAATTTAGTTCCTCGACTAGCTGCACATTTATACACGTATATATTACCGGTAAAGAATTAAATGCCAACATTCATAAAAGAATGAATGACGGGCGTTTTAAGGCAAAGTATGAAATATGAGATTTATTACATACTTTAACTAGTTATTGTTTAGAAAGCCTAGGTATTCAATAGAATGACCAAAGCTATACATTTAGGTGGAGCATGAAAAAGGTCATAATAAGGCTATTATATCAATGATGCAGATTCCTTAAAGACAAATGTTATTCTGACAAAATAATGCGAGAGCCATTAAAAAATATTCAAAAAGGTAAAAGAAACTGAAAAAAAAAACGAGTCTTACAGTAGTCGCATATGATGTGTAACATCTGACTTGTTATCATGATAAATACGCAATAGTTACTTTAATCCTGAAAGAAATGAATCGGTTATGACTGGAAATAATTTTCTATCGAATAATTATATCTTTAATGAAAATTTTATTTAATTAACACTAGGAGTAATGCAGTTTTTTATCAAAAATATTTATTATTGTTCAATTTGGGGAAGAGCGGAGACAATAGATTTATGAAAACTAAAGTATGACACATATACTTGTGATTCAAAGTATTTAAAAATTGTTGAAAAACGGCGTCAATAACAGTACCACTGTTAGTTGTCGAAACATTTCGATTAGTGTTCATTTCGAGCTTGAGTTCATCTTTCAGAAAAGCTATGAGCGGCTCAGCTTCTGGCAAACTGAAGTTAACGTTAAAATCACCACTCAAAATCATGGGAAGCGAGTGATAGTTTTTTCTAAAAAAGAGCAGAACCACCTTCGGTATACGGTTAAAGTACAAAATGCAGGATATCTTTAATTTTTTTAACTGTTTGATTCGGAGAAATGTATGCGACCACCAAAATGACAAGATTTGCTGGTATGTGTGGAAGGCGGGCGTCTTAATTGCTACTACAGTTGGACCCCCAGACGAGGGTAGCTAAGAGACACCGTCAAGCGCATGCTTAAAAATTAGAAATATTAGAGAAAATTAAAAATACCCGTTTACTTAATTAGTTAGTTCTTTTAATCAAGAAATCTTTTTTAACCGCAATTAGAAATGTGATATTGACAGTGACAGGAATTAACCTCAAAGTATGAAAATGATAAGCACTTAAATTTTTATTCAAATAATTCCATATTACGTACTACTATTTTTTTAAAGAATGATGAGCTTTGTCAGACGCTTAACAAGAAATATAATTGTTAATATATAGTTTACACATAAATAAATATATCCTCAGATTTCATACACAACGAGCCCTGAGACTTTGACATTTGAGTGTAAGAGTCACAAGTTTATTCTGGATGATGTCTAAGAAGACTTGCTGGTAGGCGGGCGTCTTAATTACTAGTAGAGTTGGACCCCTAGACGAGGCTAGCGAAGAGACACCCCAAGGCGTTGAATTGCTCAAATCAAACATCGCGCGCTTCCCCAGACTTCCTGTTACGCATTTCCGTCCCTTTTCACGAAATCACTCCAACAAATATCCAGCAACCGAGAGTAAAGATGTTACACATCAAAAATTATACCAAACAAAATATATGTCTTCCTTATTAAGGAAAACAAAATATTCGTGTAAAAAAATAAGGAATTAAAATTAACCTACTTGTTGCAACATGTTAGGCTTGAATGACATTTTGAATTACATTTCATTACATTTTTCCCGCAAAGATAATTCTGATGTTAGTACTTTGTATTATTACATTGATGAATCCTTGGCCGCTTCCACATTGGACTGAACAATGTAATTGGCGAGATAAGAATTTCGTGGACAAGAATATCTTTGATTCTAAGCAAGTTCTTAGGGTACAAAGTAAATTGTGATTTCGCATATATTTGTCTTAGAGTTCCTTCAGAAGTTCCAAGTTGATAGAAACCAATTTTTCTCACTCGTTACCAGTGCCATTATTATTAATTAATTAAATCACAGGTTCCACAACAATACCATTTTTTACAATAGTTTTCTGTTTTTATGGCAAGGTTCACAAATGTGGATGCGCAGCTCAATATCATAACTGTAACATTTTTGTATTTGGTTGAAAGTTTATTTCAGAATTCTATCACGTCCTCAGAATCCATGACGTAATACTATATAGCAGTGTTTCCCAATTTTTTTATTTTCCAGACTGGTCAACGTTTTATAATTTTACCGCAGCTCACTGAGGTTGATTATTTATATTTTCAATTGTTTTGATTTATAATTTAACTCTATTTATATATGCCTTCAAAACAAATTTCATTTGTACTAAATAATGAATATTAAGTGATTTTACAAAAAATATGAAGTGACTTCCATTGAAAGTCAAAAAAAAGAGAGAAATATACCCCCACAAAATAAAATGGAAATAATTTATTGTTCTTTGAAAGGTCGATATTATTTGATCCATGAACCAAGGGTTAAGGACCACTGTTGTATGGTACTGATGCCTTTTTTAACAGGTTAAATCAGTGCTTCTCAAACTTTCAATACTGGCAACCCAATTTCCAATCATAATTTTTATCACCCCCCCCCCTTATGCAATAATAATGCATGTAAGGCAATAATAATGCACTTGGAAGCTAAAATTACAATACGATCTACACTATTAAAATTCGAAGGTAAACAAACGTATCTATGTATGTTTGTATGTATGTGCGTCTATCTTCTCACGAACCATACGACGCAGAAATTCGAGGAAGGTACCTAAAGATTGATAATGATGCCAGGAAGCCGTATTGACCATTTATATTCCGATATTGCAATTAGTTAAAAAGATATTAATTAAAAACATTAAAACGCCTAATTGTTTTACTCCTGATGGTTGTTTATTTGGCTAAACCGATTCCGTTTCGACCAAGCGAAGATTCGACCATTTTAAAATAGCCCTCCAATTTTTGATTTTGAAATCAGACAAAAAAATTGCAGAATTGGAAAGATCATTTATTTCACCACAATACGGTATATATATATATATATATATATATATATATATATATGTATATATATATATATATATATATATATATATATATATATATATATATTACAAAATGATTATATTTTCTATTATTTTTCGATTTTTTTAAAAAAAGGGTTAAAACACTAATGCGTTTTTATGAAAATTAAGTCTAAATTGTTGCGAATGAATTTATTTTCATGTTATGAAAACGATATTTTACACTATATAGCTTCAAGCCTTTTTCTTTTAGAACCAGTCATTTAAAAATAAAATGACCAAAACTTTTTTTCTACGATTTTTTAAAAAAAATAGTCAAAAGTTTTACTCAACATTGAATAACTTCGTCCTTTATGAAGATAATCACACGAAACTTTTTCTCCGTGTGTAAAAAATTATTACCCTTAATTTATACGAAAATTTAAAAAATAACCCTAAAATTACAGATTTAAAAAAAAAATTTGATTTTAGTAAAATACCGTTATTGCTGGAAGTAATTTAAACAGTATTCTTTGTACATTTTTTATTTAAAAGTACTTCGTTTTTGAAATTAATGTGTGAAGTTTGAAAGCATTAACTTAAAAATTAATCGCGTATTTTTTCTTGGTGTCGAAAAATGGTTTTGCGCCAAAGAGCTTTCAACTGTTTCACCGTCCACTTTACATCTAACTCAAGGGTTACACCAAAAAGTTCTGACTTAAACATGTGAAAATCAGCAAATTTGGCAAGTAATAAAAAATGCGAATGAAAAAGTTATTTTTGCTTCAATATTCGTCATCTTTTCTTCATATAATTTTCAAAACTAAATCATTATAGATGTCAGATTATGATGAAAAAATGTATTCAATGCATTTCTGAGATTCATTTAAAAAATTTATCAGTATCAAAACTTATGTTCCCTTTCATAAAACTTATAGTTTACTTTAAAATAATGCCTAATGTATAAATCATTTTTTGACATATAATTTCCTAATAAAAACGCAAAATTTGCCCATTTCGAAATTATTTTTTTGGAATTAATCAGTTAAATAAGCATAACTTCCTTAGAAAAAAAAATAAAAGCTACTTTTATATTATTAATTCTTTGTTATTAATTGCGTGTTCTTAATATATCAAAAATCAATAAGTTTTTTACAATACATTTAAATGTAATCGTCAATCGAAATTTTTCAATTATTATGTGAATATCCTGTGGATCCCCTCTTCAATAAAAAAGTAATTTTAATTTCAAACTTCCATTCATGATTAAGGTCTATTTTCACTTTTTACTACGTGTCTACATGGTCTAGCGGTTAGCGCCTCCGGTTCATAATAAGGGTTAGCATAACGCGATTCATAACGCGTAGCCCTGGTTTCGAATCCAGGGAACTCGATTTTTTCATTTCCGCTTATTTCTGCCACGTAAAATAACTTTACTGATAAATACTTATTTTAACATGCTCCTCTGTTATTTTAATGCACTTTTCATATTTTTTTCCCTTTGCCTCCAAAAAGGTACTTTTCTGATTTTTATTCATTCAAAGTAATTTCTCTCTTTTTCAACGATTCATAACAAGAAGCTCTCAGTTCAACATTTTTAATCAATTTTGATGTAAAATATTTAATAAGTTATAGTTTTGTATTTTATAAGTATCGATGCATTTAAATGAAAATGATTTTACAGAAGTTCATTGATCATTCAGAACCAGTGATTAAAAAAATAAAATGCAAAAAATTATCTTTTTTTTAAAGAATTTTAAAAAAACTTTTTTTTTTTTACAAAACAATGATATTTTGCATATTTTATGATTTTTTTCTAAAATAAATCAATATCATTACTGTTAAATAAAAATGATTTTTAAAACTTTTAGAATCAGTGATTTAAAAAATAAAAAGCCAAAAACCTTTTTGAACAAATTTTAATAAAACACTCAAAATACTAAAACAATCATTTAATAATTTCTTCTTTTATAAAGATAACTGCATGAAACTTTTTCCCCGTGTGTCGAATATTTCAAAAAACCCTTACAATTTTACTTCAAGTTTTAAAATAGTAGTGAAATTTTGTAATTAGAAAAATTTCTATTTTTCTGTCTTTTTTCAACATACAACTATTTTTAAAAAGGCTACATTTTCGTTTCCGGGGACTAAAAAATTGCAACGAAAGAATTGAAAGCTGAGTGGGTGATTTTTAAATTCGCACTGTTCGCCTATTCAAGGGTTTTTCGCGACGGACCTCGAAATTTTCAACCATGGTCAAATGACGAGGACGATGCCTGAGCCCCCCCCCTTTCACCCATCTCTCCTAATTACCACACCAACGCAAGAACAAATATCGAAAAAGGGAGTTTTAATGACATAGTTAAAGAAATCACTCACATCGCGCGCATACACACACATAAGTGCTATCGTCCTGAGGGAAACAGGAAATTCCTATGGGGATTAAGTTATTCACTCGGTAAAAGCCCATGCAACGGCGGGCTTAACGGAGAGGAAATAAACAAAGCTTTTTCGAAAAATAGTATTGGAAGTGCGGATTTTGTGAAGAGAAGGGAAATTTTTCTACCAGAAAAGCCATGATACGCACTAACGGGAAATGCACTCACATCGTACACCCACACAAAAGTGCTGGCGTCAGAAAGAAAGGAGGAAGTTAACGGGGATTAAGTTATACCCTCGGTAAAAGCCAGTGCAACGCAGGTCATGAAAGCTAATCTAATAAATTTTAAGGCTTTTTTAAGTGGCCTGGTCATAGCGCATTGCTGTGAGAGATTCATTTATTTATTTATGAAAATTTGGTGGGAAATATTCTTTGTTAAAAAATGAAGTATTAAAATTTTGCTTTTTGCTGTCGATGTTTTGCTGTCAAAAAAATTAATTTACTGAATGGTAGCAAAGCAAAGAACTTTCTGACATAATAAAAAATAAAATACGCATTTACACTGATATAATACACTTGTAAATGTATGAGTACTTCCCAATGTATTTGATAATTTACTAACAATACTAAGTTGAGAACAAGTTTAATAATTACCCATGCGGTTGTTGTATAAAAATTATCAAGTAATGCTCATCTTGATAATTTGTACGGCTTATAATTAAAGTCGTATAGTAGCCTCTTAGAATCAGAAGACATTATTACTGAATTCAGTACATTGCTATTGTATGAAGGAGGGGGCGATAAAATTATCATTGAAAATTGGGTAGCAATTATTAAAAGTTTGAGGAGCACTGAATAATTACAGCAAATGCATTATTGAAAACTTTCTGGTGCAAGAGCAATCTTATTTGAATTGAGTCGGATTTTTCAGAGATTCGATCGAATCATAAATTTAGTTGATCCCAAGTTTAATAAACTAGTCTTTGTTACAATATAAAATGAAAGAATAAAACTTTTTCGTTTGACTCCACGGCAATCTTAGGATTCGTGTAATAGTGTTTTCATTTGAAACAGCTGCATTTAAAAGAGAAATAATTATTTCCATCTGCAATTGTCGCTTTCATTAAGAACTCGTAAAAGTTTCTCAAAATATTTCAATTCTTAATTACTTATCATCTTAGTACTTGGATGGATTGGATTTTGGTCTTTAATATAATCAATTCACGTGGGAACACATTTTTTTACTGTCGATTCGTGTTTCAACTTAAGTTATTTTTAAACTTTCTCTTTCATTTTTCATTTAATGGGAAAACTCAAAGCACATAAAATTAAGAAAAGTATTGATTGTTTAATTTTGTCACGCTTATATGCAAGACCAAAGGGTAATTTTTCATGAGCCTCATAGCTATTTTGGATGGATTGTGATTTTGAAATTCATTTAAGTGATGGCGAGGATGGGACGCTACATAGCCAACTTGTACACCACGCCAACTTCTATGGTACATGGTACCACTTAAGACTCGCGTTGTAGAGGGGTTTATTTAGGCTCAAAACCTTCATGTGGAAGTTAGAAGAATGGAGTGTCATCTCATGCATCGACATTTGAAGGTATCTCAAAATTATAAGATGCCTTCATAGCGAGTCAATAATAATCATTCAATGTGAAACATTTAGGCCTCGTCAGTTATCAGCCCTTCTCCACAACAGAGGACGCATCTTGAACTAAAATTTGACCCCGCAGCGTATAGTCATGATCGCTTGCTTACAGTGGTACAAGTATTAATAAAAAATTACTCTTTGATTGTTAGTTTCAAAATAGAATGGAGGCATCCTCCAATGTGAAGAAAGAAAAACTCTCCTGTCCAGATAAAATCAAAGAAAAAAACTAAATTTTGTGGACAAATTTGAAAATTAAATGTCTTTTTGAAGGGAAGGACGTAATAAAAAATATTTGAAGAATTGAAATTCTTCGTCTGATCAAGGTGGCGTGTCATGAGTTCGAACCTAGTGCCGTTGAAGACCCGCCGTATAGAGGAGGCCGCAGCATATTAAATCGGTTGAGGCTCAAAACGTTGATGTGGCGTGGAAGTTAGGAAAAGAGTTCAAATGTCGTCCTCGTCACTTGATCATAGTACAAAATTACCGTCACCAATAGCCCTCGCGCAGCTTTATATTGCGATGTTAATTGTATCTCTCACTCACTCATAATACTCGTTATAGTCAAGTAGGGTGGAGGAGGTAATACATATTTTGGGAAACCGATGTGGGCTGCTGGTATTGGAAAACTAAACTTCATTGAAGGTATGTTTTAAATACTTGAAGATGTTGCAAGATAATATGTTGCCTCTTGTATATGTAAATAATATAGATCCTCTTTGTTTGTATCTCTTAGCATTAATATGATTCAACACACACAGTGAAGATTGAGAAAAAATATCTCATTTTCAAAGTACCTGCACAACTCCAAACCATTTCTCAGTCACCCAATAAGAAACGCATTAACAGGCACAACATAAAGAGTGTTAGAAAATTCAATATCCAAGACCTTTATAAATGTCTTTTCTGTAATAATAGCTCTAATAGCTGCTTTCGCTAAACTTTTCGAATTACATATTTTATATCTATCTAAGCCTTTCGCGAGTGTTTTTATTTTTCTCCTTGAACTATATACCTTTATTACTCAATGCACATACACAACTGTTTATGACAGATATATATTGTGTGCGGCAATTTGAAAATTGATAAACGTAATGCATAAAAATAATGAACGGTTGTGAAAGATAGCTAATTTTTCTACGATTGTTTTAATTTTCTGTGAAAATAGCAAGTTTCTCACAGAGTTTTAAGGTTTGTAACTGTGTTAAGGACTCTGTTTTTTTGATAAGCTATGCATATTCAAAAAACACAGTTAAAAATACCTTTTTCTCAGAGGGATTTATAATAAAATAAATTTTGTATGCATTATTACAAGAGCACTTGGATTAGAGTTGGAGTGATTAGAAAATAATTTTTTGATTGGTTATTTTAAACTATACTAACTTTAAATTGAGTTCCAACCAGATGGAATAAAAAATATAAATCTTCCTATCAGCATTAGAAATAATGGTTATGTTTAGATTTACTATTTGAAACAAAGAGTTGTTATTTAATTATGTATCTCATTTCTATATTCAAAGAAGTATCTCTATTTAGCTACACATAGATGAAAATCAAATTCAGATAATTTTCACACAAATTTCTGTTTTGATCTAACTTTTCATTGCTTTATAATTGCAGTCATTAGGATCAAAGATACGTAAAAAATTTTTGGTGGGTAAATCAGTGCTACTCAAACCTTTCAATACTGGCAACCCAATTTTCAATCATAATTTTTATCATACAACCCTTATACAATAATAATGTATTGAATGCAATAATAATGCACTCTGACGCTAAAGATACATAATGATCTCAATTATAAACCGTACTAATTAACAAGATACGTATTAAATTATTTATATGTTACTTTAAAGTAATATATATTTTAAGTAAATTACTTTTAAGTAATAAAACAATTATTATGTTGTTTCTCTTTTTCTAATTTTTAAGTTAGAACAGATTGCAAAATGATATTAAATTAAAGATTTATTTCCTCCGGGATCCATTTCTAAAAGTACAAATGCCACATTAGAAAAATAGCATAGTCCAGCGATACTCAACCGGCGACACTGCGGGCCTTTTTAAGTGGCCTGGTCATAGCACATTGCTCTAAGAAATTCATTTATTTATTTATGAAAATTTGGTGGAAAATTCTTTGTTAAAAAATCAAATATATCAATTTTGCTTTTTGCTGTCGATGTCCTATGGATGCGAATTGATATTTTCCCTCTGATTAGTGAAAAAAACAACAATGGAGTACCGACCATTTTATGAATGGAACTAATTTTTAAATATGTATAGTCAAAAATTTTCTACAAAAGAGAAATGAATAAACATTAAGCAAAACTGAAAAAAATTTAAATTGCAGGTTAACCAGAAAATAGATTTTATAAATTATACATGAAAAAAAAATAATAGAGTTAAATATAAAAATAAGAATGTTACAGTATAGTAAACACAGTTTATATATAAAATAATTTACATAAATGTTGTGGCCAGCCAAGCGTCCCCCTTTCTGTTAATAATAGTCAGCAAAAACTCTTGCAAATATGAATATAATATCTAAATCCATTTCAAGAAAAAGGTAACTTACCTAAAAATCACATTCAAAAATACAGAGATAAATCTGAGTAAAGTAAACAAGTTATTGTCAGATTCTGGACCCAAATGACAATTCAAAATATATATATACATACACTGGTGTCCAAAAGTTAAGCATAATTGATAATTATGTGAATAAAGAAGGAACTTTAAATCAGAATGGCGGGAAACGTGAAATGCGAGTGTAAAATGGTTATAAAATAAGGAAGCAAATCAAAAGAATGATAATAATTAAATTTATTATCCAAAGTAGCAGTTTGAAAGAAAACTGAGCGTAGCAAGCATTCACACTCACAAGAAAAAATGAAAGAGCAAAATTCAATAAAATAGTGATGCTGCAGTTTAATAAGGCGTGTGGTCAATTCTGACAGCCAGGCACGCTGCACAGCGATTTAACATACTTGCTATGAGATGATGAATGAGTTGTGGGCTCAAACGGTTCCAAGCTACTTGGAGAGCTACTCTTCAGTTCTGTAACGGAGCTTGGTGGATGCGAAAGGGCTGCAATTTGTCTCCCGAGCATATCCCATACATGCTCGATAGGATTTAAATCAGGGGAGTTCGCAGGAACGACATGCGCTGGATGTATTCCGTTTCAAGGAAGTCATCAATCAGCACCGCTTGGTGACATGGCGCATTATCATCCATGAACATGAAGTCAGGACCGACAGCACCTCGAAACAAGCGAACATAAGGCTCAAGAATTTCGTCTGTGTATCTTTGAACAGTCACAGACCCCGTGTCAAAGAAATGGAGGTCTGCGCGGCCGTTCATCACGATGCCTGCCCATACCATTACTCACTTTGATGGAAAATGATGTCTTTCCGTTATGTTTCTTGGTTCAAAACGTGTTCCACGTACCCTCCATATCGTTACCCTCCGAGAATCACTACTCAGACTAAACCGGAACTCGTCACTGAACATCACATTGGCCCACTCTCCCACACTCCATTGTTGATATTTCAACCTCCAGTTCAAACGAGCGCATTTATGGGCAGACGTGAGAGGAATGCAATCTGCTGGTCTTCTGGCATGCAGGGCAGCATGATTGAGTCTCCTTTAAACAGTTTGTCTCGACATTCGTATTTCTGCGGTGACTGTGAGCGCCGAACCCAGTGCTAAGGCAGTACTGCCCCTCTGACGCCGAGCACTTATTACCAGATATCAGTCTTGGCGAGGGGTTGTGACTCTTGGTCGACCAGATACTGATTGTCGGGTAACATCTCCCGTTCTTTGAAACCTCTGCCACAGTCTGGAGATCAAAGACTGGTCCATATTCAGAATTCGAGAAACTTCGTTTTGAGATTGTGAGGATTCCAGCACTCGAACGATTTTTCCTTTCGTAAACATGTCCAATTGGCATCTTTGTGCAATCATTCACCTTGTTTGATAGGTAACAACGTTCCTTCGCACAGCAGTTGCACGAAATTTTTCTGAATCGCCTATGCTGCGTGAATCGGTATCTCCGCGTTCCGACAAGCGCCGGTGTTTCGAGCAGGACGTAGTCGACTGAAACGTTTTGCATAATCCCAATGTTTCTTCTTCACACAATTAATATCCGCAAGAAATTTGGAATGATTTTATGAATATTTATTCCAAGTTTTCCGCATTTTACGATTTATGCTTAGCTTTTGGACACCAGTGTATGTATATATATATACACTCACTTCCAAAAGTTAAGCAGAAAATGTAAAATGCAAAACAAATCAATAGATACTGCTTTGATTGACACAAAATTTGGCAGTAAAAGTAGCATATATATTTAAAAGTAAACTAAAATCAATAATTATATACAGAAATGAAAACAATATTAAGTTTTTTAAGTTATCAGATAATGCCATACTGGAGACTTAAACAGAATTATGTATAAATTGAAAAAAAGCATAAAATGAAAAAAAGGACATTAATAGGGTCTATGATCTCCCCTCACATGTATGCAAAGTTTACATCTTCTGAACATGCTTTCAATTAGATGGTCAACCACCGCAGAATTAAGCAATCACCATTCTTCTTTTAGAGCAGTTTCCAGCTCAATAAGAGTGGCTGGAGGTGGGAAACGTGAAAATACAGCACGGCCTAGATCATCTCAAAGATTTTCAATCGGATTAAGGTCGGGCGAATATGCTGGCCACGCCATACGCGCTATCCTTTCACTTTCCCGGTAGTCATCGACGATGTGAGCTCTATGAGGACGGGCGTTATCGTCCATTAAATCAAAAGTAGGGCCAACTTCCGCAGCGTACAATCTCAAAATGTGTTCTAGGACTTCATCACGATACCAGACTGCTGTCACAGAACCCCGTTTAAAGATGTGCAGGTCGGTGCGGTATCCTAATGATATCCCTGCCCACACCATAATGCTTCCACCTAGGAATGCGTGATGTTCGCGGTGCTGTTTTGAGACTAATTGAGTGTTCCTTGTTTACGCCATATTCTTATACGCTTGTCCTCTGGCCCAGAGCAAATCTAGACTCATCAGTAAACATGATATTGCCCCAGTCAGACACAGTCCAATTGCCATACTCCCGGCACCACTTTAATCGTGCCCTTCTTGATTGGATGGATAGAGGAACACAAACTTGAAGTACCTGGGCATACATTCCATTCATATGTCATCTTCGGCGTACAGTAGCTGCAGATATAGCCTTACCAATGGACGCTGTAACCATAGATGTCACACATGGGGAGGTTGCTCTGTGATTCCACTTGGCTACAATAGCAATATATCGATCTTCCGCGGGGTTGTAACCCTTGATTGACCGCCTACGGGCCTTCGGACAACTGTCTATGTGGATTGAAATGGTTTCCATAAACGTGAAATTACAAAAAGATGAACGTTGAAGAAAAGAGCAACATCTGTGATCGACTGTCCTGCTTCAATGCGCCCCACAGCACGCCAGCTCTCAGAATCTTCCATTTGTTTTCTGGAAGTCATAGAAACACGTATGTCTTGAAAACAAATTGTACGAAAGTTTTAAACACCTTCTATCAGCACTTGCAATCAACTTCTGTAACCCTTCATAAGGCTGGCTTCTTATAAGACTGCCCTTTTAGCATGTTTCTTGACATGAAAACCCGATTGGATGTTACCTAACATATTTGCATACTTCCATCTTCCTCTGCAGCGAATTGCATCCTCTTCAATTCTGATTGGCTGCAGGAAATTAGCTTTTCCTCTTCGTGCTTAACTTTTGGAAGGGAGTGTATATACAGGGTGTCCAGCCTTAATGTGACCCAAAAACTAATTTCCGAACCGTTCGGTTTAGATGTGCACTTTCAATTTGAAAAATGTTTTTAAAAAAGTAAAGAATGTTTTCACGTGCTTTTCGAACCAAAAAACCCTTTTGCAAAAAAAATTACAAAAATTAATTTTTTTGTACGGTCCCCAGGGCCTATCAGTTATATTTAGGAAAAGATGCAGTGTACAAAAACATAGAAAACACAAAAAGTTTCATTACATGACGATAAAATATGACCGAATTATGCCTAGATAAATTTGAAGCATCTGATTTTCTCAGAAAAGGGGGTCGTATATAAATTGAGTTTAGAGAATAGTAATTCACTATATACTGAAAGAGCAAAAGAAAAACATCATAGTAATATAAAACATTGCCGTAAACATCATAGATTGACAATTTGTATTGCTGTATGGCAAACAATAAAAATTAAATTAAGGAAATACAACTTGTACCGAAAAGATTAAAAAAAACAACTTGTTTTAACAAATAGCAGCAAATTAATACAGGATTTGCCGTTGAAATTATAGCATAATTTGGAACGATGCTCCAATCATGAATCAGGGGCTTTATTATATCAGAATGACCAAATTAACTTAAATAATGGTGAAGGCACGAGGTGTGGTACGAGACAAGGGAATACGTCTATAGCAACTCCCAGTTTTACACGAGCGTTGAACAGCACGGGCAATTGTACAATAAGATGGATGTCTTCGAGTGGGAAATTTAATGGCATAAAGTCTTGCCGCCTCTCTCTTATTTCGATTACACTGGTCATAAAACAGTACCATTTCGCAGTATTCTTCATTTGTATACATCTCGTTCTCCCGTACTAGAATTCGTAATAAAAAACGACTATATGCAATTGCAAGCGACTTTACAACAGATTTTTAACGTTCGTCATGATCAGCAAAAACGCAGCAAGTCAGACTGAAGCCAAAGCATATAAGTCTATTTTATTTTGGAACTGCTTTTGAAATGTTTTCTTCTTCCAAAATATTTTATTTTTTCTATGTTTTATACGTACACAGAATAAATTTTATTTCTTAAATACTCAATTATTATATTAATAACGTATGCTTTTAAATTTAAAAAAGATTTACATAAGAGTGACGTGCAAGAGCGAAAGTTTCCTGGTAAAGTTCCAACTAATTTCACTTGGAGACGGCCCCTTACTAGCTTCTTGAATATTGCCAAGAAAATGGAAAAATGTATGATTTTCAAAATTCCATATCTCGGCCAGTTTTTATCGTAATAAAATGAAACTCTTTGTGTTTACTTTGTTTTTGTGAGCTGCATCTTTTTCTAAATATAAGTTATAGGACATGAGGACCGTATAGAAACTAATTATTGTAATTTTTTTGTAAATAGGTTTTTTGGTTCGAAAAGCACGTAAAAACATTATTTACCTGTTTTTAAACATTTTTCAAATTGGAAGTGCATGTATAAACCAAACAGTTCGAGAATTAGCTATTGGGTCACATTAAGGCTGGACACCCTGTATATATATAAACATTGAGATAATACATTGGATTACATTTGAATATATAAATGGGGTGAAAGAAAAAGGACACAGTGTATGGTTAATTTACTAAAAATAGTTTGAGATTGGACACATAATAAAACATAATTTATATTTAAGGCGATATAGTACCCTAAAAATCATTAAACTGTCGAAAAATTTTTTTATTGGCTCATTTGATACTCCGAATCTTTATAAATATGCCTGCAAAATTTCAAAGCTTTACCTGCATTTTTCATTAAGTAATTTAGCAATGTTTGATGCTAAACAGTAACTACCACGACTACATTTTTGACTATCTGCTAGAAAAGAGCCTGATAAAAAATGAATTAATTACTTTTCTAATGCGCATCAATGAGATTGACATTATATATGCAGTAATAAATCATTTTAAGAAAGAATTGTGCAATTCATGCAAAAATTCCAGTTTGTGAATTATTTACTGAAGATCAAATGGATTTGTTCAAGATTTAAAAGTTGTGCGAGCTTTTTATGATATTATTATGAATGAAATTAAAACTTAAAACCGGATTCTCCCAAAGCACAAATACTAAATCTCATTTTGATAACTCAGATAATTAAAAATCTAATTCACAAGAATAGAAAAACTCTTCCATTTTTATGTATTTATTTTTAGTGATATATATATATATATATCCCATGTGTGCGAGATTCAACACTTTAATTATTAAAATATTTTAAGATATTTATTTAAGCAAATGCACATATACAGTTCTTAGATTTTGATGTATTTTACCTATAAATTGTTATTTGATTTTGCTTTTATTTTTGTACAATATTTAACAAGTGAAGGCTTTTAAAATTATGGAAATAAAAAATAAAGGCATAAACATCTTTTGTACATGTTGTGCATTAGCTCTGATCATGGAATCAGCTCTGAAGTGTGTGTATTTTTTTTATAATTATTAAGATAAATATTTATGAAATTTTGATCTTTCATTCGTTTTTTTCTACATATTCATTATGGCAGTATACTGTTTAATTGTTCTACATTTGTGCAATTTTTTATGGTAAGTAGTTTTAAATAAGCTAATTAACATATCATAAAAGTTTCAGACTATTCGATGAATATTATATCATGCTATTAATGGAATGAAAACTTCAAACTCATATTTCTCCATGTTGAATTTTTGTACATATACTGTTATTCAAAACCCTAACGCTTTTTTGATAATGGAAGTATGAATTTGAAAATTTTTATACTTGTTCTGAAATGTATGTTTTGTAAAACTGTGCATGGAATTAGCTCTAATATGTTTAGTACTTTTTCTAAAGAGTTTCAAAATCAAAATTAATGTTTTTTTGAGAATTTTTGGAAGTTTAACTATAAAAAAATTATTAAAAAATTAAAGAGCAGCAGCAGAAAAACACCCATGCACAGTTTTATGTAGTATATTATGAGGTACTTGGAAAAAAAATTTGAAGGAAAAGAGACATATTTAAAAAACCCTTAGGGATTTAAAAAATGCTTAAAAAAGCTAAGAAAATTTAAATTTTACAATTATTTGGCAGTAAATTAAAAAATTTTTGTATGGAATTATTATTAAAAATTAACCTTTATGAAATACAATTAAAACCAAATATCAAATATTAAAAATAAAAAAAAAATTTAAGATGGTACCATATCGCCTTGAAATGCTATAAGATAGCCCACAACAGAGCATGAACCAAGAAAAACATAATTTTACATACCAAAGCCAGACAAAAACAAAACACTAAATGAGTAGCTTTAAATAAAAGTTAAATTTGCGTAGTAACACGAAAAGAAACTAGTAGCTCTCATCAATTACAAAACAGAATCACACTCAATGAAACATTGTAAAAATACTTTTAAAACGCATTACATGTACGGTTAATAATCATATAAAATATATTTATTTCCTATATTTATGAAAGTACACTACAAAGTAGTAACAAATATTTTATACGAAGGAGAAGGCAATGGATTAGTTATTTAAGAGGCTAAATAAAAATAAACGAGCAGAAACAAACAAACTTGTGACACTCTCTTATGAAAGTATGCAGAATAGAGAAATAAAAACCAATCAGAAATAAAAATCCATCAATTGGAAAAAAGTTTAAACAAAAAAATTAATAAAAAATAAAAAATTTAGGCAATTAAATTTTTAGACAATAATTAATAAAGTTTTTGGTGTTAAAAAATGTGTCTTTATTATAAATAATTAATATATTGTTACGATAAATTAATTTGAAACAAGAAATAAAATAAAATAATAAAAATAAAATAAAATTTTAAAACAATTCAGTATATAGACAATAATTAAAAAAGCTTTTAGTATTAAAAAAATTGTCTTTATAATAAATAATTAATATATTGTTACAATGAAAATAACTAAAAATAAAATTTCTCTAAATAAAAAGTCGTATCTTAGAATTCCTAAGAGATATTTTAATAGCATTAAAGTATTACTGTTTAATTCACTATCTATAATACCGAAAATAATATCAATAATAGCCCAATAGCAAGTTAGTTACTATTTTACTATCAATATTAGGAGTATATTCACTATTTTTGCCTAAAATAATTACATTATCTATATATCTATAAAAAGGAGAATCATTATTTTTAATATACCAGATTTCTTTTAAAAGAAAACGTAAATATGAAGAGCTATTGTTAACAGATTCACTTTGTGGAAAACTTTTAGATTTTTTACACAGATTGCTATTAAAATAATGTATTTTTTCTTTCATATTAATTCAATAAGTGCTTTAAATGAATGTGGGATGTTTTATAACATTATTTACATCATAATTATTGTAATTTCCTAAGCGAGAACCTTAATTGTATATTTAATATCTATAGAGTTAAATAAATCCTAAGAATTGTAAGTATAAGTAGTAAAAATATGTCTTTTCTTTTAAAAAATTCATCAACAACTTTTTTTTAATTTCGTTTACTGAGTGACATTGGCTTTTATATTTCTTGTCATTTTTTAATTCCATTTAATTTTGAATTCCATTTACTTCAATCTGGAAATAGGGATTCTCAATTTTGTGTATACTATAACACTTTCTGTTCATGCGATTTAGTGTAGTGAATTTTTAGCAGTAAAAAAATTATGCCTCAATGTGTTTTTCAACAAGAAATTTCTCTTATAATATCATACTTAAAACGGTTATTGATAAATATAATTATAGTTTTTGTAGTATTTTTATAATTGTATTAACCCGCGGTCACTCACGCCTGTTTTTGTACCGTCGTTACTCGCGGGGTGTAGAGAACACCCCAAACTTTTAACACGTTTATATAAATATGAAAAAAAAAATTAAGTCAATAATGATGCACATTTGTAAATTACAAGATGTTTTTTGTATGATACAAATAAAAATATTACATTTATTTTATACAAATTGGACTGACATTATTTTAAAATAAACCTGCTAAATTTTCATTTTAAAACATATAAATTTGTATTTTTTGTAAACCTCGAGAAAAACTTTTATACCAGTTATAAACTTAATTCGTAATTAATGTTAATGATAGTAGAAATTAAAAAACAAATATTTTAATCATTCTCCAAACATGCAGAGCAGACTATAAACATAACTCAATTGCTAGCGGAAAGTTCTCAGTACCCCAGATAAGTTTTTGAAAATTGTTACTTTCCAATCGTCCGAGCGAGAATGATTGCATCACGCCTCAAGGTTCAATGACCTAAAATGAGCAGCTACTGAAAAAATCGCGATTCTGCGCATTTTTTTAAAATTTTAGGAGGCTTTTCTTGTCGTTGGGGTGTACAGAGCACCCTACGCGAATGATCACGGGTTAAAAGTTTAGAGGTTTTACACATTCTGATGCTATTAGTAGTTATCAACAAATCAAAAACGCCCCACTCATTTAAAGGATAAAACATCAACAACCATTCCGTTTATATTGTGTTGTTATTTATCCTTCAGAAACTGACGAAGTCAGACAAGATCTATTAGACTCCTGAAAAATCGAGCACAAGAAGGGGAACGTCGTGACCACCAAGTCTGAATAATTCCTAAAGAGTGAGAGGGATCCAACTGCTTTGGTCAAATATGTGATTGGATTTACAGAATTCAAATTAAAAACCATTAACACCAATATTCTTCGCAGCCTTTCACTTGCAAAAAGATTGGATTGCATTTCGCAGAAGATCAATCGCTTGTGCAGCAGCTTCTGTCCATCCGTCTCGCTGGAGGACAATTGGAAAATGAAGAATATCTCCAATTAAGTCTGACTGAAAAATTTGTAAACTTAGATTGTTTTAATCAAGTTTTAAATAACTCAATATAACAAGATAACTCAATCCACGCACAAATTTATAGAATTTAAAATATTTTATTTAAATTTACACGGATTTATAAAGAACCTATGTTCCACGTATTATCAAAAAAATATTAGAATGGAATCTATATTAAGTAATTAAAGAAAATAAATTTTTCCTTTTCAATTTTGTTTCCGAATTTTTTTAATTAAATCAATACAAAATTTGGACTGTTAATGCATAATTCGATTTTTAAAAAAATCTGGTTCCATACAAAATTAATGATAACCTTTAAAACAGAGCAAAAAAATAAGTAATACACACACACAAGGAAAATAACACTGATACATGTTATATACATACATATATGTTGAAGTAAATAAAAAAAAGGTAACAGCTATGAAGTAAACTTTTGAAAATCTACAGTAATGGAAGGTAAAACTGAAATATATACGTAATATATAGTACCATTTTTTATTTATATAATAACACTACAACCTAAATGGGTTTCATTTTATGGTGGGTTGAAATAAATAGGGATCGCGTAAATTATCATAAATAAACTGTTATAATAAACTATAACAGTAAAGCACAAATCTGAAGCTATTTGTTTGAAAAATTATTTCTAAACCCACTTAAATCAGCTTCACTGATCCAAATCGGACATAATTTTGTAATGAAGATATAAATTCATTCTCAAACTTAGCCATTAAATTATGTCTGAATATGCATATAATTACGAGACTCCTAGATTTCCATGCACAAAGGACCGAGGAATTTCGAACATTTGGGCCGATATTGAATTCTTCATTCACAGAAAAGCGTAAATGGAAGCGATTGTAGACGCGTTAAATTGCAGTTTCACTACAGGGACGATACTGAATTGGTATGAGGGTTTTTATACGAGAACTCTTACATTTTTTTCATTTTACATATAATATAAGTATAAATGTTTCTACTTGTGATATTTTTTTCAAATGAATAAAATTTTAGTTGGATTATTTTTTGAACAAACTTATGAGATCAACCGTGTGGGTGGCGTGACTGGTTTGTCGCTAGCCTTTTGCACCTAAGTTTGCGGTTTCGACCCCGGTCCAAGTCGGTGGATTTTCCTGATGCAGAAAATTGACAGGGGTCATGCCGTTTGATTATACGGAATGTAAAAGATCTTTAGAGTGTCTGTTTGGCTTGGGTGATCTCGGCAAAATTAAATCCTAGTAAAGGTTCACACTGTTAAGAGCTCAGGTGCCTCCCTCTTGTGAGGAAACTGAGTGTCAAAATTACTTGAGGTAAATGGTATCGCCTATATGGTGCCGTGCTTAAAAGTGATACCAGCTCTTGTGGAATGCACTAGGTCTGCAAAAGTTAAAATACAAATACGCAGCCCCATGAGGAAAAAATCTTATGAGTTCATCTGTTTTAACAATCTCTTATTAAAAATCGCAAAGTTTGTACCAACATACTCATTATTAGTAAAAACTTCTTTTACAAGCACATGCAGCTTTTTTAGAGTGAAAACAAATGTATTATATACTGAGAGATGATAGCATGCCATTAAAAAAGAAAAATCCGAGTAAAATAGTCCCTCCAAAGAAACTATGCACTTATAGAATGAATTGAACCTTCCTCACTAGGCACCAGATCAGTCTAGGCACTAGATTGATCAGCTCCTCTTCAGTGGCACGAGGAGTGGACTCGGCAACGAGTTAGTGACCATGAGCGACGTTAGCTTAGATTATTTTCAAGAAATTCATTCACAATTGTTAGAAAGGCCATTTTTAAGTTAATATAATCCTATTGTAAGAAACTGAATAAATCTTCTCCAATTAAGTACTCAATTTAGATTAATATTACAGACAATTGTCTTCGGGAGAAACCCAAGGGCTATATGGGATTGGGCTGTACAATTTTGAACATCGGTCAAGTGCTGAAGCTGACTGCCACTTACTTCCACGCCATTATCAAGTCCTCAAACAGTTTGTACCGTTCACACAAGCAGCTGTTTTACAATTCGATTGGGCCGCATTTTTAAATGGCTTTTTCCATCGTTGTTTCTTCATTTATTTTTGGTTATCTTCTATCGATATAAAATTGATTATTTTAATATATTATTTAATATATTTAACATATGTAAAATTGTTTTTAAAAATTCAATACATACATTTACTATGGAACCGACTTATTATCTGTCGTTGTATTAAAAATAAAAATGGATTTAAGTAATTCTGTTAATGTCGGAATTCCATGCAATCCAAAAAAGAGGAACGAAATAATAATTTCGATAAAGGTGCAGAATTTGAAATGTCTGATGTTTCAGTATGTTGTTTTCTTCCAGTGAAATTCTGAAAAGGGGAATTCTCTGTCACCTTTTATTAGGTGTCATCATTCAACAGAGCATAACTTAGCTTTTTGTATTTATAATTGCCAGCCAAAGCAAAATTATCAGTATATTCTGTTATTAAAGTTGTTGATATGGATTTTTAAGACTTAATCATATTCCTTGTGACATAAAATTCAAAGTTAGTTCTCAAAGTTAGCTGTAAACACAGACACTTATGTGAATAAAGAAGCAACTGTAAATCAGAATGGCGGGAAACGTGATATGCGAGTGTAAGATGGCTATAAAATAAGGAAGCAAATCAAAAGAATGATAATAATTAAATTTATTATCCAAAGTAGCAGTTTGAAAGAAAACTGAGCATAGCAAGGATTCACACTTTAAAAAAAAATGAAAGAAAACATTAAATAAAATAGTAATGCTGCAGTTTAATAAGGCGTGTGGTCACCACTGACAGCCAGGCATGCTGCACAGCGATTTACCTTACTTGCTATGATATGATGAATGAGTTGTGGACTCAAACGGTTACAAGTTTCTTGGAGAGCTCAAACTTCAATTCTGTAATGGAGCTTGGTGGGTGCGAAAGGGCTGCAATTTGTCTCCCGAGCATATCCCATACATTCTTAATAGGATTTAAATCAGAGGAGTTCGCAGGCCACGACATGCGCTGGATGTTTTCCGTTTCAAGGAAGTCATCAATCAGCACCCCTCGGTGACATGGCGCATTATCATCCTTGAATATGAAGTCAGGACCGACAGCACTTCGAAACAAGTGAACATAAGGCTCAAGAACTTCGTCTCTGTATCTTTAAACAGCCACAGACCCCGTGTCAAATAAATGGAGGTCTGTGCGGCCGTGCATCTTGATGCCTGTCCATACCATTACTCCCCTTCATGGAAAATGATGTCTTTCTGTTATGTTTCTTGGTTCAAAACGTGTTCCACGTACTCTCCATATCGTTACCCTTCGAGAATCACTACTCAGACTAAACCGGGACTCGTCAATGAACATCACATTGGCCCACTCTCACACACTCCAATGTTGATATTTCAAACTCCAGTTCAAACGAGCGCGTTTATGAGCAGACGTGAGAGGAATGCAAACTGCTGGTCTTCTGGCATACAGGCCAGCATGATTGAGTCTCCTGTAAACAGTTTGTCTCTAAATTCGTATTCCTGTGGTGACTGTGAGCGCCGAACCCAGTGTTCTGGCAGTACTGCCCCTCTGGCGTTGCGCCCTTATTACCAGTTATCGGTCTTGGCGAGGAGTTGTGAATTTGAACACTTCGGTTTGTGATCAGGAGGATTCTAGCATTCCAATGGTTCTTCCTTTCTTAAACATGTCCAATTTGCGTCTTTGTGGCATCATTCACCTTGTTTGATGGTTAACAACGTTCCTTCACACAGCAGTTGCACGAAACTTGTCTGAACTGCCTATATTGCGTGAATCGGTTTCTCCGCGTTCCGACATGCGCCGGTGTTTCGCGCAGGACGTAGTCGACTGAAAATTTTGCATAAACTCAATGTTTCTTCTTCAACCAATTAATATCCGCAAGAAATTTGGAATAATTTTACGAATATTTACTCCATGTTTTTCGCATTTTACGATTTATGCTTAACAGCTTGACAAGGACGACACAATAAACAAAGAAAACGGATGCACAATGAGCTGCAACTGGCTACATGTTAATGCAGACAAATTACAGAAGAGAAAATAAGGTGGTCTCCAGGAATCTCAGTTTTTATAGGCGGCTCAAATCACATGATCTGAGTGGGTGGATAGATGTAATTCGAAATACTCTCGTTAGACGGCTGGCTAACTTATCTCTAAAATGTGGGTCCTGAAGTGATGGACCATAGGTAATTAAAAGATATTCAAAAGGATTATATTACTGGGATTATTACATATATATGTATGTCTCTGTGTGTGTAGTATGGTAAAGTATGAAATCCGGCTTTGTATAGAATGCCTAATGAGGAACCTGGAAAATATGAAATACATCTCCCATTCGTTTCAAACATTGCGTGCAAGACAAGAGACTTTTAACCTGTGCCTTAGGCTCAGAATTGGTTCATTACACATTGCGATTTGATGATGGTCGCGGTAGCCAGATGGTTAAGGTATCGGTCATGGCAGGCATGTCATGAGTTCGAGCCAAGTACCACTGAAGACCCGCCGTGTAGGAGAGAGAAGCACATTAAATCCGTCTAGAGCTCAAACATTCTCCCCTTCGTATTATGTGGTAGTTAGGAGAGGGGGTGCCAGCTCAGTTGTCGTCCTCGTCACTTGACCATTGTTTAAAATTATGAGGTTCGTCGCCAAAAGTCCTCATGAAGCTGGACAGCATGACGTTAATATTCACTCACTCACTCAATACGATTTGATCAGGAATGTCAAAATACACAATTTTACTTAAACTGTTTCAGCAAACAATTGGTTTTTCGTGTACTGCATGAAAATGGAGAAGCAAACTCTGGTGTTGGAGAAGGAGTCGTATTCTGTACCAAGGGTCGGCAACCTGTGCCACATGTGACAAGTGGTATAATTCTCAGTGGCACTTTGCACAACTGAACAAATTTGTCAATATTTAATTGTTTCAAAAATACCCTACTGTGTGATACGCTGAATCAAATTGGTAGATTGGTTTGACACGACGTATATAAAAAGCTGCCGACCCCTGGTCTATATACAAAAAATAGCTATTCGACAACGAACTGGCCAAAATTCGAGTTAATGGTGCAAAAAAAAGTTTTTTCGCAATTGAAATTACTTACTAGAAGTTAATAACTAATGCACAAAATGCCAAATGCCAAAAAGACCACTCAAGAAACATTAAATTATTTCCATTTTATTTACTGGGGTAATTTTTCTCTTTTTGTATGACTTCCCATGGAAGTCACTTTAAATTACATGTAAAATCCCTTTATATTCATTTTTTGGTTCAAATAAATTTAATTCAGAAGGCAGGTTAAAATACAATTAAATTTTTAAATCAAAACGATTTAAAAAATAAATAATCAACATCCCACCTTCAGAGGCCCGTGGTAAAATTATCAAACTTTTTTTGACCGGTCCGGAATATAAAAAAATTGGGACGCACTGCTGTGCAATATTACGTCACGGATTCTGAGGACGTGATTGAATTCTGAAGAAACTTTCAACCAAATAAAAAAATGTTACACATTATGATACTGAACTGTACATCGACATTTGTGAACCTTGCCAGAAAAAGTAGAAGATTATTATAAAAAAGTTATTGTTGTGAGAACCTGTGATTTTATTTCTCAAATGCCAATATATTGGCACTTTTAATGAGTGGTAAAAGGATGGTTTTTATTGACTTAGAACTTCTGAAGAAATTTTAAAGCAAGAATATTTGAAATCATAACTTACTTTGTACCCTTAGAACTTGCTTAGAATTAAAGATATTCCTTACTTTTTGAAATTCTTCTAATCTCAGTAATAATTACTCAGTCCAGTGGAAGCGACCAAGAATTCGTCAAATGTATGTGTAAAACAAAGTACCAGCATAAGAATTGTTTTGCATGAAAAATGTAATGAATTGTAATTTAAATTTCATTAAAGACTACCATGTTGCAACAAGTAGGTTAATGTTAGTTTCTTAATTTTTATATCAAAATATTGTTATTCTTAACCTTAATAAAAAAAAACATAAATTTTGCTTTGCAAGACTTTTTTTTTTTGCCCTTTACGCATTTTAAATAATATTATTAGAGGCACACTCATTATTTTGTCAGAATAACATTTGTAATTTCAGAAATATACATCATTGATACATTAGCCTTATTTCATACTTTGCTTAAATAGCTTTGGTAATTCTATAAAATGCCTAGGCGTCCGGCATTCCATACAGTGTATAAAACTAGACGGCAATGTATAAAATGATTCCTATTTATCATATTGCCTAGGCATTCTATAAAATGCCTAATGAAATACATCTCCGATTCGTTTCGAATATTCCTTATTCGAATATTCGTTTTGATCAAGATACAAGACTTTTAAAGAGTGCCTCAAGCTTAGAATTTGTCAGTCGCACATTGCGGTTTGTTCGGAAGTGTCAAAATATTCAATTTTATTTATATTGGTGTAACAAAAAATTGGTTTTTACCTGTGCTGCATGAAAATGGAGTAGCAAATTGTGGTGTTGGAGAAGGAGTCATGGTCTATATATATATATATATAGCAGGGGTTGGCAACCTATGGCACATGTGATACAATGTACATAGTACAATTCACAGAGACACTTTGCACTACTCAACCAATATATCAATTTTTGAATTGTTTCAAAAATGCTCTACTGTGTGGCGCTGAATCATATGGGTTGATTGATTTTACACTCCACAGCTAAAAGGTTGCTGACCCCTGGTCTGTATACGAGAAAAATTTATTCGACGACTAGCTGCCTGAAATTCGAGTTAAAGCCCCCCCCCCCCAAAGTTTTTTCTTGACTGGTTATTAACTAGAAGTTGATAACTGATATAGAAAAGCCCAAATGACTGCTAAGAAGGAACCCAAGGACTAATGGTTGCTGTCAAGGTATGATGTGATGTTTGTGGAAAATAAAAGTAAACTTATTTAACCTGTTAAAAAAAGCGCGATTATCATACAGCAGTGGTCCCCAACCTTCGGTTCGTGGATCAAATAGCATCGGGCCACTCAAGGAGCATTAAGTTATTTCCATTTTAATTACTCGAGTTATTTCTCTCATGTTTGTGCCACTTTCCATAGAAATCACTTTATAATTCATGTAAAATTACTTTCTACTCATTTTTTGCTACTACTGAATTTTATTCTGAAGGCCTGTTTAAGTGCATTTAAATTATTAAATCAAAACAAATTAAAATATAAATAATAAAGGTTTCACCCTCAGCGAGCCGCGGTAAAGTTATCAAACGTTGACCGGCCCGGAAGATAAAGAGGTTGGAAAGCACTGCTATACAGTATTATTACCTTACGATTCTGAGGACGCGATAGAAATCTGAAAAAAACTTTCAACCAAATACAAAAATGTTACACGTTAAGATATTGAACTGTACTTTCCCCCTTTGTGAACCTTGCTAGAAAAAAAACAGAAAATAGTTTTAAAAAAATGCATTGCTGTGAAACCTGAGATTTCTTTTTAATGCCAATGTATTGTCACTTGTAATGAGTGGGAAATACGATGGTTTCTACCGACTTGGAACTTCTGAAGGAATTTTGAAACAAGAACATCTGAAATCACAATTTATACTTTGTGCCCGAAGAGCTTGCTTAGAATTAAAGATATCCCTGACCACGAAATTCCTCTTCTGTCAGTTGCAATTGCTCAGTCCAATGGAAGCGACCAAGAATTCGTCAAATGTATGTGTAAAACTAATCATCAACATGTCTTTGAGTGAAATGAAATGGAATTCAAAAAATGTCTCATTCTAGCCTACCATGTTGCAACATGTAGGTTAATTTTAATTTTTTTTTTATGTGAAAATTTTTTTTTCCTTAATAAGAAAGACAATTTTTTTGGAACAACTTTCATTTTCCTTTACGTATTTTGAATATTTTTTTTTAAATGGCACTCTCATTATTTTGTCAGAATAACATTTATATTTTTAGGAATGTATACGTTATTGATATAATAGCCTTATCATGACCTTTTTCATGCTCCGCCTAAATAGCTTTGGTCATTCTATACAATGCCTAGGCAAGGTATGTAATAAATCTCATATTTTATACTTTTCCAAAGCCGTCCGGCATTCTATACTATACTTAGGCATTCTATATAATGCCACCACACACATTTCATACTTTTCCGATAACATATATACTTAGTTGATTCCTTCTGCAGTTTTCTTTTTATATCTTTTATAACGTATACTGAATAATCCAAGTATTTTCTTCATCTGCAATATTTTTAATCCATATGATTTGGTAAAAGAGAAGAACATTATTGAAATATGCGTTGGAAATTGAAGTAATTATTGAAATATGCGTTGGAAATTGAAGTAATTATTGAATATTAATATTTTATGGTGCAGGCATTTTCTATGGAGTCTCATTTAATAATATTTAAACTATAAACCAGGTTTTGTTCCAAAGCTATGCATTTTTAAAACATATTCTTTCTATGCATTTTTAAAACATATTCTTTCTATGCATTTTTAAAACATATTCTTTCTATGCATTTATTAAGAATGTTAAAGCACTCTGCTTCAGTTTGCTTAAAATCAGCACAATAAGTGCAATTACATTGACCTATAATAAAATTCTTTCACGATTTTCTTAAGGAATTTTTGGGCTTCAGAAAAATCAAATTTTTGATTCAGAGATTCTTTAATTTTTTTTAAAGTAATTTCTAAGGATAATAATAATTTTTACTATCAAAGGTTTAAATTATTCGGCTTCAAATTAGAAAATGAAATTAAACATTTTTGGACAATATTGTGTTAACAACTTCATAGCTGATTGTATTTCAAAATCATAAATCTCTTTTAAAATGTACAATCAATTCAACTGATGTCTATTTTTTCAAACTCTAATCATTCCCAAAATTGTTAGTTTTGTAATAAAAATTGTGTTTTGACAATAAAGGTGTTTTCCAAGTATCCACAATTGAAAGGTTTATAATGAAAGAATGTGTTTCGATAATAATGTGAGATAAAGAATGTTAGCGCAATATCTTGAGATACTTATAAGTATTTTTATAATAAATTAAATACTTTAAATTATTAAATTTAAATTTTTCTTTTACATTTTTTCTGACTAATAAATAAAACAATTATTGTTATATTTTCAGTAAGAATCAAGCGCATAAGAGTCTATGGCACATATCATAGAATGAATAGCATAGAATATAGATGGTTGAAGAACAAATCGCCCACGACAAATAATTTTGGGCATGCCATTGATCGAAACAGTTTCCATTTTAGTTCAAAATAGCAACGTTCAACGTTTCAAATATATTAAAACAAAATTTTAAATTCAACAAAACTTGGTTATTTTGGATTGAAGATATTAAACCTGGTGTAAACGGTAGTCCAAATTCTACTTCTAAGCATTTCATTTCCTTTAATGTATAAAAAATTAAATAAACATCTTTCATAAAAGCAACGATTTGGGGTCTTTCAAACGATTTCTGAACTACATTGAACCATTTTATTTTCACTTTTTCCTGCAGTATTTCCCAAAAATTCTATTATTTGAAAATTTCAACTTTGCATTCTCGTGTAAGCAAAAACAAACCTTTCTTTTATCAGACCATAGTCTCATAAGAATACAAAAATGCACTCAGGGCGTGGTCTAAAGAAACTGCGTGAATCAATTAGCTTTTATGTGATACGCCAAAATATGGTGGCTTGTATGTTTTAAAGTACGCTTCATACGCACTCACTACTGAGTGCAAAAAATCAAAATATCTTATTAAAATTAATTATAGTAAGCGACCGGGCTCAGTCTCTTTATCCTTGACCATACATCAAATTAGAAGATCTGCAAAGAGAAGAATTCAGTGCTGTTGCAGTTGCAAATGCCTACTGTCTGACGTATTCAGATGGAGCCTAACGGAATTTATCATGGCAGAGGGTTAGATGAGGCATTGTGAACCAATGACACGCGACACAATATTTTGTGCACGCCACTGATCAAAATAGCTTGTATTTTAGTTCAAAATGACAAAGCTCTTCATAAAGTATTACGAACAAATGAGAGTGATTCATTTCGGGGCTGCACTCGTTTCTTATATTGTCTTGTCTCAGCGTGGCCTACAGTTACTAATGATCCAAAGTTTGTCTACGCATAGCACCGTGAATTTCATTATCACAACTGTATTTTAAAGTTTGTCTATGTCATATTTACGATTTTTAACTGTTGTTTAACATAGATATAGTTCAGGGGAAAAATAAAAACTGCAAGTCAGTAAGTGTTACAGAGAATTTCAAAAATTTTGGACATAGAAATATGGCTTGGCTGGTAAAGGTTACAGGTCTGTGTGTATTTTATACTTCTGTAACAGTGGTACGTAGAACATAGTCTGTAAAAACTAATTTTGAATCAAAAATCAACTACATTTGTCAAAAAAGTGAACCAGTGCAAAAAGAATTAGTTGTAAATACAATAAAAGACAGAAACGTCAATGATTGTATACATCAGCAAAAATTGTCATACGAGCGAGCTAATTTAATTGGCTGCAAAAGTCATTGATTGGCATAGTAAACCTTTTCAAGAGAGAGAGCTATTTTAGATTGTTAGTCTTTTTGATGTGTCAATTTAACTCAAATTTTTCAAAACTAGCTTTTATATTTGTTTGAGATACATTATTTGTTATGGCTAGAGATAAAGAGAAAAAAATCAATGTTTTCCATTTTGAATATTATTTTTCACATATATTTCGTACAATAAGACCAAAAATAAACTAAGTAAGCAATTATAGCTAAACTAAGTAACTAAGCAAGCAATTAAAGAAAGAGGTTTGAAATTTATTTCAAAAAGATTAACTGATATGCAAATTTATTGAAACATGTTAACATTATTTGGACAGTAAAATGTAATCAAAGTTCTCCCATTTCTGTGTTTAGAACACAAAAAAGCAAAAATTATTCCTATTCTCTGTATTGTTGACTACAAATAATTAAAAACTCTTACACGCATAACCTGAGTTATCAATTTTTGTATACAAAAATAGAAGAACTGATTTTTTTTTTGCTAAGAGTTTAACATTTTAAGAAACAAAATCTGCAAGGTTCTATTATAATCTGGTTATTTCTATCATATAAAGGTTTTTAAAGTCATATTTACTTGAATATGTGAACATTATCAGCACATGTATATCATAAAAATAAAAAAATATCATGAACGGAAGAAGTAAAGATAATTTGCACTATATATTGCAACAAAACTCTAATGAATTTGGCACAGAATACAAAGTTCTCTTCCATATTATAAAAAGAATATTCTTTGCCCATGTGAAATTACATTTCCTTTCGTAGAAAACGCTCATGAAAAGGAACAGAAAAAAATGCAGTTTTAGTAAGTAACTACAATAGATAGAATAATTTATTAAAAATATTCAACTGAATGATAATGGCAAAAAGTTATATTTCTAACCCTAACTAGTGCATCTCTTTGTTTTTACCATTTCAAACTTCATGAAGCTAAGACTAAAAATATAGGGAAGGAATTTTTCATAGAAAAATATTAACATTGTTGGATGTCGTAACAGAAAATTTGCTTCCAAAAATTGTTACTAGATATTAAGAACATTATTCTATATATTAATATAATCTTTTTTTTATCCAATGCGTCGAAGATAAAATATACTCCTAAATTTGGCCATGAAAAAAACACACTTTAACCAAATTAGTAATGGGAGCCTCTTTAAAAAGCTTATGAAATAATGAAAATAATTTTTAAGGAAAAGCTATGAGGCGTTGCAAATTCGTTCCAGTGGAAATAATTCTTATTTGAAAGGCAATTTTAGAAAAGGAACGATGTTAAGCAGCAAAACTGTTTTTAGACATAATATTATTAAAATAAATTATTTTCCCCTACTTAAAATCTATTACCCTTCAAATGGGAATTAGAACATTATTTTAATAGAAAAGACAACAAAGCACAATAAAAAAGGCAAACAAATGGGAGATAAAATCTGCAGAAAAAAAATTAAAATACTTACTCGGTTATGTATTATTTCAGAATGGAAACGTTCTCAACCCTATCAAGATCATTACCTATATAATCAGGGCCTTATCAATGCAAAACTTACGTCGCATCTTCAAGCGTCCTAGAAATAATGAAATGAGAAAGTTATTAAAATCTCAGCTCTGTCGCCAAGGGGGGAATCAGACAGTCAAAAATACTCTGAACCAGTAGAAATACCGCTCATTTGGTCGTAATCAGGCTTTCTCATTGTCTGCACCTCTTGAGTGGCATTCGGGAAGACAATTGTAATCGTATCCTTAAAGGCAGATTTTTTTTTCAAATGAATTATCATTTCAACATGACAAAACCAGTCATAATATTCAGTAATAAAAAGGATCAGTTCTTAATGTAGATTTTTTCCCTCTAATGGGGCTGCGGATTGGTACTTTAACCTTTGCAGACCTAGTACATTTCTCAGGAGCTGGTATCGCTTTGTAGTGCGGTACCCTATAGATGATACAAATTGCTGCAAGTAATTTTGAGGCCCAGTATCCTCTCCAGAGGGAGGCACCTGAGCTCTAACGATGCGAAATTGTACTTAAGAATTTAATTTTACCGAGAGCACCCAGGCCAAACAAGCACTTCAAGATACCTTTTAGGTGGCGCATAATCATACGGCATGGCCGTTGCCGATTTTATGCATCATGAAAATTCACCGACTTAGGCCGGGGTCGAAGCCGCAACCTTAGGTGCAGAGGGCCAACGACAAACCAACTATGCCACCCAGTCGACTTTGATCTAGATTTGAAATCAGTACTTTAAAATATTCAATATAAGTTGTTGTTTTTTTACTTTATCTTCTTTGTTTCGATTCTTTTTTTTTCCTTTCAAATTTGAACTGATGAATCACAAATGGCTGAGAAACTGAAACTAAGTTTTTTTTTTCTTTTCAAAATGACAAACTTGAAAAACTTACCCATATTGCTGAAAATCAGAATTCATGATTCAAATACAATGCAAAAGTCATTTTTTTAAAAAATCTTTAAAATTACTAATAACATTGCGTTTTTGATGTTTCCCCTTTGCTTGCGTTTTAATTCCCCTTTCATCATTTTTCATTCATGTTTCTCTTTTATTATTTTTATCTTTAAGTATTGAATTTCTTTTGCAGTTCTGAAACATCAAACTTTTTAGAAAAAACATCATATTCATGAAAATGTGCAGATACTACCCAAAGCATCTATTTCCTATACTATTCAAAAGTCTTATTTGATCAGATAAAAAAAAACTATTCCTTTCAGTAACTGCTCTAATTAATGCAGGTCTAAAAATATAATTAAAATTTAAAAACGTGAATTGAATTCTGTCTAATTTTAAAGTAGCTGAACAGCACAATTACTGAAAAGCCACACATAGTGATATAACCCTATACATTTTTTGGTCATTTTTATTTGTTAGAAAATTACTAGAAAAAATTTTACAGATACTCCTCCCCCAAAAAGAAGGATTTTAAAACAGTGAATAAGAATAATTTTTAATGAAAATATCTTCTCTTACATTGATATAAAACTCTTTTATGTACGCTCTAAAGAGTTTTCTAATATTAATTCATAATTTTAAAGGGCAATTATTCATTAGGTACGATCTATTTAAAAACTGTGATGTAATTATAAAATATAGTTTTAAACAATAACGAGAAAACCGTTTTGATTTAAGCCTCAGTAATTGAAAATCCTTTACTTAATGAAAACACGTGGAAAGCACCTAAATACATCTAAAACAGGCACGATATAAATTGCAACCACTATTTAAATCAATTAACCACTATTAAACCAAATCTAAACTCAATACGTCGATATCAACGTCAAGGATTTCCAATATTTCTTACACACGGCTTTCAACTCAGTTCCTCGTTTGATATATTTCTGTCGTCTAATCTGGCATCTCTTTTCTCGACTATTTACAGAAAAGTATTATACTAAAATTTAGAAGACCTCAACTATATTTGTATATACAGGAGAAAAGCAACTCATTCGCTTATTAACTCACTCACCACGAGATCTCTTGGACTATTAGACCTTTCTTGAAAATGGCTGGCATATTTCTTTCGTCGAGTAGAAATCCTCTTAGAACGCATTTTGCGAAATTTGACTCCTAGGCAAGGGCGTTGTGAACACACACAAAACAAATTCCCATTCTGGTTATTACAAATAAAAATGTCCTGTTTTTGAATTCAAACTTGAAATTAAGTAAATGTGTTTCTTCTGTGGAGTAGAGATCCTCTAAAATGTTGGATAAAAAAATCTCGTTTTTGAGCATTTCGCACAACCAACTCCCAAGGGCAATTGGGGGAGGGGAAGTTACGAGGGTGTTATAATTTTAAAATTCCGCTGTTTGAACAATTACACCTGCAAACTTGGAATTCTACAAGCATTTTTCTTTTATTCAGCAGAGATTCGCTAAAAGTGGGTTTGGAGGAAATAAACTCTGAGGAAAATACTACAGGGGTGTGAGCGATAGGTATACTTCTGTTTAGAAACTTCTGTCCTATTAAGATCAAGAGATGAGAGTGATAAGAGTATTTTTCAATGCAATCGTAAGCTTAATGCTAAACTTAGTTAATAATAAATTAAAAAAAAGAGTGTATAAAATCCAGCGTTCAGTCCAAATCCAAAACAAAAGATTTAAAATAATTATAAACTTATTGAAAGGAAGCTAAACAAAATACACATTCTGACATAATAAGAAATAAAACGCACATTTACACTGCTATAAATACTTAAAAATGTATCAGTACTTTACAAAGTATTTGATAATTAACCCTTTAAGCGTTCCAAACGTCTTTTTCTGCCATCCTGAGATGCTTCAAAAACGCACCACACGTTTTTTCCCGTAAGACAGTGGACTCACCAAAAACGCACCAAATGTGTTTTTTCCTCCTCAAGTAACCCCTTCGAAAGTGTTAGAGACGTCTTTTTCCGAAATCCTTTTCCCCCTTTAAAGGCTTAACATCTTGAAGGATAACTAGGGAGGGTTGGGGTGACACAAAGGACTCTGACAGAAAGTTTTATGGCTTGCCCCGTTCTTCCCCTGCAGCAATCGTAAAAAACTGGGAAGAATTTAAAACCTCCAGAGCGTACGGACTATCAGTTAAAGTTTGTAAGTAAACTTGACTTGAAATATTTTTGGGTTTGAATTAAATAAATTCTTTGATGTAGTTTTCACGATCTAAGCGTTTGTATAAATCTTTCATTTAAATCATTTTTTTAAGTTCCATCACATAAGTAATATAGATGATATACTCACTTTTGATTTAATATTAATTTTAAATTCAACTAATTGGGAAGGAAAAGGGTAGCTTTTGACAAAATCACATTTTTTTCTTTACCTTAAAATTCTCAAGTAGAATTAAGTTTTTTTTTATAATGTATCTCTAAAAATATCTATGATATATCTATTTTTAAATTCAAAGTATATATCAAAACAATGAGGATAATTTACAGTTTCGTTTTTCTTATTTTAATTAATACTTCTATTTTTTTAAAGGAATTATTTCGTTTATGTCAAAAATTTATAAAAAAAAAAAGTTCAAAATTTAAAACCTGTTAAACTTTTAAAATTCTAAACATGAATAATTTTTAAGTTTCTGTACAACAGAACTTGCAAAAATTTTGTACGCATTGATAAAAATAACAAAAAAAAAAAACCTATTTAAATCCTTTAGTTTTTCATAATATCAAAGCCAGGTGTTCAGAGTATCTTACATACAATCCCTCGTTTTGTATTGTTTAGATAACAAATTATAATAGAATTTTTAATGTCTGAACTTCAGTTTCCTTCAAAAAGAATGGGAACAACAAGATCAAATTTTTAAGCTTGAATCTTTGGCCAAAGAGAAATGAAAAGCACCTGGACAAATTTACAGTTGACATTTGCATCAATAAATAAATATAAAGATCCATTTTAAATTCAAGTTAAAAAAATATCTATTTATGCAAAATCCCTTATCATTTAGGTTCTGTTATAGAGATTGGCTGAAGAACAAGTAATTAAAATTTGGACATTTTTTGTAATCTTAACCATACAAAACCAGGAATTTTATATTAGCTGCACTGAAATTCTGCATTTGAATTTCGAAAAACATATTTGTGTATGTATCTCGCGTACGCAGTTGAAAAATATTTACCATAAATACTAATAATTCTTTGGATATTTAAAATTTAAAATTGAATTTTTAATATATTCCACTTGTAATATTTTTCATTTATTCCGTAAATTTCATACAATTTGGTTGAATGAGTGAGTGAATATTAACGTCGCTCTGTTCAGCTATACTCGAGAACATTTGGCGACGAACCTCGTCATTTTGAACCATGGTCAAGTGACGAGGATGACACCTGTGCTAGCACCTCTCCCCTTCTCCTAACAACCACACCACACCAACAGAGGGACGTTTCAGCTCTCGACAGATTTAACGTGCATCGTGCCCCTACACGGCGGCTCTTCAGTGGTAATGAGCTAGAACTCATGATACGCCAGCCACGAGTCCGTTACCTCGAAAAGGTTTACCTGTTTCATTAAAAAGTTCTAAAGTGAAGAAAGTGGAAATTATGGCCTTCCAAAAGGGAAAAATGTGTGTTTTGAAGTACAAGGACAAAAAACCCCTGCATATGATTAGCATTTTTCATAACACTGATATGATGGAAGTGAAAGCTAAGAAACGGGATTCTGTGAAAATGAAATCAAAAGCAGCGGTGTTTTTATAATACCACCATGGGTGGTGTTGATAGATCAGACCAGTGTCTATCCTACTATCCTGTTGGCCGAAATCAACAAAGGAAATACTACAAGAAGATTTTTCGACATTTGTTAAATCAAATTGTGTGGAATTAATTCCTTCACTATCTATAAAAAAAATGGTGGTATTTTAAATCATATTGGTTTTCGAATGAAACTGATTGAACGATTGATAGAAGAAGGAAGTAGTAATTCCGATTCTCGAAACTTTGTTACCTCTGAAATTTCTGAAAATGTAGTCCGTTTAATTGGAAGGCATGAATGGAAATATGTGCTTCATAATGGCTTCATATGTGGAAAGTGACTCTTCAAGAAAAAACACAAACCACCACGAAAATGTGTCGTATGCAACCTTAAGAAAAATGATAACGGAAAACGCATTCGAAGAAAAACACGTTTTGAATGTAAAGACTGTAATGTTGGACTGTGTGCAGCGCCGTGTTTCGAAAAATATCACACTGGGACAGTGCTATAAACGACGTATATCAATCAATCAATGACGTATCTATCAATGTATACAAAAATCTTTTTTCTTAAAATTAACGGTTTAAAAATAATGTTTTGAACAAATATATTTCTTTTTGCCCTCTATATGCATATGTACACTTCTAGCTTCAGTAATGTACAATTGTTTAGATAAACTTTTGGCTTTGTAAAAGGTATTTTGCTTTGACTAAACATTTTATAGCAAATTTTAATAATATTTTGTATACATCTTTGATAATTTTTGCTTTTTATACCTGTTTAAATTATTATTTATAAAAGTTTCTTTGCAATTGTTTGTAAATTGAACAAAACCTTTTCTTACACAATTATGTATATTTGAGGATGAATTCTGATTTATTTTATATTCAGTAGATACAAATTTTTTTGTAAATTGCTTTTTCTTTGCAATTTTATTTGTTTTAAAGCATGCATATTTATATAATGAAATTTCTAACTATCCGAATTATGTCGGGCTTTTCTCCATTAAAGGCTTTTAGGATTTTAGAAATCATCTTGTAATTATTCATTATATATTTAATAAGGAAAAATATTTCCATATATAAATAAATATTTGGTCCCGTAAGTATATAATTGTTTTTAGCTACAGTTTGTAAAATGTATTGGAATTAGTAGTGGGACCGGAGTTTTACAAATTATGATTGTTTTTGACTGCACTAAGTTACATATTTATATTTCATTCTTTTTACATTATGAGTAGACGTCATAAACAGTTCTGTAATAGTAAAATAAATTTTTGTTTTATATTCAAAGTATACTATTATATTGATTCTGAAAATAATAAGTTAGTTTGACAAGCCATTATTTAACAATTTTAAAGCATTGAACATTTTTGAAGTTTTTTAAAACTTTTATAAAATACTAAATTATTAAAAATATTTAATTATTGTAAATGATTTATATTTCTTAGATTATTGGAAACAAAAAGTATAGAATTTAAAATCTATTTCTTTGTTGGATTTTACTAATTATTTTTATAGCTAAACCTGGAAAAACACGAAATTTTTCAAATATTAACTTTAAGATTTTTAAAAAACATAACTGGAGCTCCCAGTCTTAAATCCAAATGAACTTTTATGGATCATATGTTTGGGAGTATTTACAAGATATTTCAAGATTAGAAAAAAAAAGCGTTTGGGATTAGAAAACACATTTTCAAAATTAAAAGTCTGAAAAAAACGCATTTATAAAATTTGGAAAGGCATAAAACAAAAACTAATAGTGTCTGTAAAGCTCTAATTTTTAATATGTTATTTTCCAACTTATGTTCTACATCCAAACACTACTTGAAATAATTATGACTGAAAATATCTTTTTTAATTCAAAATATTCTTTTAAGCAATGTTAATAACATTTGTTACTTTGATAGATTATTCGGTTTCATCTTAACCTAATATTTTCACAGGAGTTTTAAATACACAAAACATTTATACACACAAAATAATAAAGATATAAAAGTAATCCCGAAATCACCAAGTTTGTAAATAATGTCTATTTTTTTTCTAAATCGGGGTAGTTTAGCAAGTTTGGGTTTTTGTTGCATGACTTGAAAATACTAAAGTAGTACTACAAAATATTTACTATAATGTAGTTTAACATTAGAGAAATATTTAGTTCTTTTTACAATATTTATATTCAGAACATTTACATTTTGAAGTCTAATTGTAACATCATCTGTGAAAGCTGGATTTTAGATTCATAAATTTCAGTCGCGTATTCCTTCCCTTTCAAATGTTATTTCTCACAGAAGCCTGCTTACATTTTTGTCATGGCATTTTCTCAGCAGGAAAAAATTAATGAAAACAAAGAAAATGCTTTTAAATTATATAAATTATGTGTACAAATAAAAATAGTGGTCTTTAAATCAATCTTAATTAAGTAAATGTGAGAGAACTCAAAAGCTTCAAAACATAGCAAACAGAAATGATTTTAGAAATTAGAATTGCAGTTAATACCCATTTCACACGAAAAAGTGGCTTGTGTTCAAAAATATTTTCAATTAATTCAATTTAGAATTGCAAAAATACTTTAAAGTGAATTCAAAACTAAAATCAAATCTCTGAAAACTTTAAATTTCTTAAAACCTAATTGGTTTTCAGGTCGTCTGGAATGTATGCTTTGTCTAAGATCCAGCCTAGAGCCTAGGCTTTTTTTACAGTTTAAAAGTATCCTAAAATGATAAGAGAGAGATCCCAGTTCAATTAGAGCAAGCTTTCCAAATATATGGGCCACAAAAGTTTTTTAAAAAAACCGGATGTTTTTGTTATTATGCCTTAAATTTGGAAAAATTCTCGACACTTAAGAGAATATTATTTAAAAACCAAAAATTATAATCCGTTTTTTCCACATGTGTAATTTTTTTACAAAACTACCCAAAATTTTTAATATAATAACATTTCAAAAGCAAAAGGTAGGGTTTTCTTGCTATATAGAATGAGTTATGAGGATGATGAATTTATACTGTTAATATTTAAGAATAAAATAACAATTTGTAAGGTTCTAATCCTGGAATTAAGGATACATCTCTAAATGTTAAAATTGCTTATAAAATTTCTTATATTATTAATTGTCTGTTAATTTTACTTATGTAAAATGTTCTAAGTGTACTGTTTTTAAAAGACAAAATTAATCAGTAAAATATCGTTGCAATGACTGAATTGAAAGATGTAGTTACGGATGACAATTTCCCATTTATAAATATATGCGAATATGCATTTAAAGGATGTAATACTAAAGAAACAGAAAGATGAAAATGAAATCTGAACAGAAAATGGGAAGAAACACACTTTCGCATTTAACACATTTAAGAAAAATATATTTCCTTATTAAAATTATTGATTGAAAGTGTATTAAATGGTTCTGACACAAATGGTGAAGTGGGGAGAGTATTATTTTATTCTTAGTGCAAGTTGTTATGAAGAGATTTGATTTATGCAGAAAAAATTCATTCAACAGAAAAGTATAAATTTAAGGATTAAAAATTGCATAAATTAAAAGTATTAAAACCTCTCTTTAATGTTATTTTAAATTAAAAATATAATAAAATGCAGAAACCCCAGTTTTAATGTACAAGTTTCTTCATCGTATATAACAGAGGTTCCCAAACCTTTTTGTCTCATAGACCCCTTGCCATGTTTTTCGGTTTCGGGTAGACCCCTGCCTACCTAATATTAAATTTTTGCAAATTTATCAACTTAAATGTCTTTTTGATAATTGGTGCTACTACTTTCAAAAAATTAAATTTTTAACTGTAATGAAGTATAGTTCTGCGTTTAAAACTTAAGAAGCGCATATAATGAATTAAAATTAAAACAAAATAACTGAACAAATGCTTTTAAAGAGAAGGATGAATCTGGTGTTTCAATAACAAATTTTCAATATTTAATATCAATCTTGTCAGGTTTAACCCTAACCTTCCTTTTTCGTAAGTGCCTACTTCTTTCTTTCTTTTCCTTTCTTTTTTGTTTTGAGTTTGGAAAACTCAGTGAAACTCCCCCTCACAAGGAAAAACACATTTAAAAACTTTCTAATGATATTCCATAATTTGTGACAAATATCAGGTATGTCTTTTTAAAGCCAAAATTACTGACATCCGTTTCTATAAGATCTTCATTAGGACCTATTCTAATCAGTTCCTATTGCAATATGACACTTTTTTTTTCAAAGCGACTATTTGAAATCATTGTCTACTGCTGTATTACTAAAAAAAAACAATCTCAAACTTAGTTTCAAAATCTGAGTAAGGGCATTTAAATGTTAAACGTAGGTTAAAATGTCCTGACAGACTGTGACAAATTAAAAAAATTCGTGACGTTCAATATTATACTTATTTAACTTAATTTTGGAAAAAAATGCTGAAATATTCCTTGTATATAAAATTTATGTTGTCACCTAGTATGGTAGTCACCTTTTATGTTGTTAAACTAACCTCACTAAATTTAGTAAACGTTAAATTGGTAAAATCTGGTTCCCACTGGATCAAATTTTTTTAAAGATTAACGCCATGATCTAGTTTAATGAGAACCACGATCATAGACCCCCATTTACACCTCATGAGCCCCCAAATTATTATTTTTTACTCGCGTGGATCTCTTGCAGGTCGTCATAGACCTCTGGGAGTGCATATAGATAAATTTGGAAATCCATTGGTATATAATAATACTACATTTATTCTCATTTTGCTTTTTAAAAAAGATGATCACTTTTACTTTTTACCTCATAATTTTTTTAAAAAAAAAGAAAGAAAAAAAAACAGGAAAAAATATATATTGGTTTGCGTTTTCTTAGTCTGATATTCAATAATGTTACAGTTTACTTCTGTCTTGATCAAATCTAATACCAAAATCAAAATGTTTTTTTTTTAAATTTTTTTAAAGTTTTATAAAGTAATATAGGAGAAAAAAATAAATTTTCTTTTGCTTATTAAAAATATTTTTCAACTTTTAACTCGTCATTTCTTTAAATCTTTATTTTTTATCCTTTATTTGCTTGTTACTATGATTCAACAAATTGGATGGTTTCTGTTCGCCGTGATGTGGATCCAACGTTCATCACACAATTTTCTCACAAGGCAACAGCTATGAATGAGAAATCTCCCCTTTCCAACAACACAGAAACCGAAAAAGCAATAAAATCATCCCCAACAAAAGCGCTTGTAGACCTCCCGTATCTTAAAGGGGGAAGGCATAAAACTGTGGTGCATTTTCGAAGCAGTTCCCAAAAATAAACATGAACCGTTTCGCTACCACCAGCTTTGAAAAAGTAGACCGCTTTTGAATGAGTTTCAATTAGAGCCTCACCCACTCAGAGGGTTAATTTATCAATACTAAATTAAAAACAAGTTTAAAATTTACTGGTGACTTCCATGGGCTTGTTATATACAAAATTTAATATTTATCTTGATAATTTCTACGGTTTATAGTTAAAATTGTATTGTAGCTTTAACGTCAAGTACGTTATTATTGTATTCAATACATTGTTATTGAAAAAAGGAAGAGGAGCAATAAAAATTATGACTGAAAATTGGATCTCAAATGTTGAAACTTTGAGAAGCACTGGTATAGTCTAACAATGTCATGAAATTCCTAGTGAAGCTGGCGGTTAACAGCTAGTTTCTTACTTATTCGTATTCAATTAGGAAAATGAATGCTGAAATGAATTGTTCTTAAATCCACGCAAAAACATTAATAATTAATTTAGTTTTAACTAAAAAGTTAAAACTATTACTTTATTTTTAATTTATAGCGGCATTAATTATCGTATTTAAAACCACGATATCAAAATGCATATAAAAGCGCGTTAAAAATATTATTTTCAGAAAATATCAAAAATTGAGAAAATATGGATTTTTTAAATTTTTTAGATTGTTAGTGATATGAAAGTATAATATATTAATAAAAATAATAACTGATCGGTTAATATCTTTAACCTGAAGAACTCATCTATATTGCTGATAATTGTAATTCATGATCAGAATGCATAGCAGAGGTCAGTGATTTAAAATTATTAAAATTAACTGCACTGTATTTCGGTGCATTAATCGCACTGCCAAGCGAATGAATTTTTTTTGTTATTGTTCTTACTGTGAGAGAGAGAGAGAGAGAGAGATTCCTTTTCACTAGTTCACCAATTGCTTTTTAGAGGTTTAATGATTATAGAAATGGATGCCAATTTTTCACCTTCAATCGATGTGTGTCCACACACTTCCTAACCAATTTGCAATTTTAATTAACTATGCGGAAATATTTATACTTACAACGCTACTTCAGATAGATCAAGTTATTACTTGTCTCATATCACTGTAATAGGTAATAAATCTTACTGACGCAATAGATCTTATTTCGAATAAACCTCAGCACTGTGCTTTCCATCTTGTCCTAAATTTTGATGGATTAAAATGTTCCGTTTATTTGTACCAGTTTGTTAAATTGAATTTCAATTTTACATACTATGATGGGTCCCTATAGAACTCTAAGTTTTATACAAATATCATTTGTCTTGATAACACCAATGAACAATAAAATTCTATACCCTCCCTCCCTCCTCCCCCCTTTTTTGAGAAAATACAATATATATTTCTATAATTGGATTTATGCATTTCACTTCTGGATAAATTATTGATGCACCTCTAGAATTTTGTTTCCCTTACTCAATAATATTATGGGTATCAATTTTAGAAAGAGTTCAGAATTAAAAATTTCCTTTTTTACTTATATTTATTTATTAAAGTAAATATACTTTCTAATCCAATATTTTTTTATGAAAAAATGAAGCTTGGTTAAAAGTAACTGTACTAAATGTAAATTTCTCTATGAAGTCCACAAACAAAATAAAAACTCTTTTAACAACCAACAGTAAAATTAAAATCGATTTGTATGCGTTTTGAATCAAACGACTCTACCCTATTTCTGCTTTGTTTTTTAGTTCTTTTTAATCTGAAAACAACAACTGGATGAATTTTTTCCAAAGAAATATTTCACAATGGATTTAGGGTAATACCATATCTGTGAAATTTCAAAAGAAATGACCGACTGTATAAAATCTTTTTAGAGCGCAACTTGTGCGCAGGAATAAATATTGAAATTTCCCCTCGATTCAATGCTTTGTTTTGAATATAAGTTGTTTTATTACATATTTTTGGGTGATTCGATTTGAGATTTTTCGTAGGTAGACATTTCTTGATACTTTGTAGCATCTCAAAGCTACTTGGAGTTTCTCACCTTGCTTAAATGAAAAAAGCAACTTTGAGATAAAAATAGGATTCTTGCTCTCTGTGATGAAAAACCACTATCTTGAGGAATACATAGATATTGAAGACATATAACTCTGGAAAAATTCCCCTTATTATTTTATCCATGGCTATCAAACACTCCAAAATTCACAGCTGTATTTCATTGGAACAGATTCAATCAAAATTTATTTTGATTGGACTGGACCGGCAACTGTATCACCATCTAGCTAGCTGCTATTTACTAACGGAAGTTGTGCATTCGATCTTCTAAATAGTCCGCTGGATTTCAGATAATTACAGAACAAATAATTCTAGCTTTGGCAACCCGGTGCTATTTTGTTTGCTCATTTTTGCGTATTGCTTTGTTTTCAAATGAGAATTTGTTTGATAATAGTTTTGATAATCTCATGTATTTAGCTCAATAATTAGTTAATACATGCATAAATTTCATGTCTTTTGCCACTTGAAGATTTGCTATTTAATAATCCCATAATTTAATATTAAGTATTTGTCGGATTTTCCTGAACTTATGGAATTCAGAACCTACTTTCTAGGACAGCGTTTCTCAAACTGTGGGGTGCGCCTCCCTTGGGAGGGCTGGGCATGATAACCCTACTTGGGAAGCGCGAGCATATCGAAAAGTCCAAAATAAAATATTTAAAATAATTATTAATTTACCGAAAGGATGCAAAATAAAATACATTCTGACATGAGAAAAAATAAAATACACATTCACACTGGCATATATTCACTCTGATACTTTTAAATGTATCAATGCAGCAAATAGTATTTAATAATTGATTTATCAATACTAAATTAAAAGCAAGGTTAGTAATTACTAGTGACTTCCATGGGATTGTCATATACAAAATATAATACATATATTGATAATATGGGCAGTTTATAATATTAAAGTCGCATTGTAGCTTTAGAGCGAAGTACATTATTATTACATTCAATACATTGTTGTTGTATGAGTGGGGCGCAATGAAAATTATGAAGGAAAATTGGGTCGCAAATATATGGAAAGTTTTAGAAGCACTTGTTCTAGAAAGCCTAATAATAATACGAATTTTAAATCTGCTTAATATTACAGGACATGGATCTCTAAAACACTTATCTAGATTTATATCGTAATCAGAATTGTCAGAATACAATTTTATGTGATTTCGTATCATTTAAACTATAACTATAGACTGAAAGAAAACGCCTATTCGTTATTTCATAAAATTCTCAATAAAACTATCCTAGATTCAGTTAGATCGTCTAATTCGCTTATCTATTTTGATTAACTTCTGAAAAATATAAATGCAGACATTTTGTATTTTCTCAAAATCTGGGAGAATTCTTCAAATTATCACTTTTGTAAAAACAGTTATAATTCATATAATAAAGATAGCTAGAAAATTTTCAATTAAAATTCAAATTTTCAAACTGACAAAAATAAATACAACTTTTCTACCCATCAAAATGGAGGGCAAAAGTGAAAGCACACACTTGAGTTGAATGCAAAATAAGATGTATGGCATTTTTCTATGCGTATTAGTTAGGATGATGTATGATCTATCTGAAAGTGTTTGACTAATTCTGTTGACATCATCTAAATTTTAGAAGGCCGGTACACACATTAAGACAACGTATAAAATAATCATTCATTTATGTAATGATTATAAACCACTGAAAAAATTGGTGGAATAATGAATAGGAGTCGATACCGAGTATCAATTGTGATAAATTATTTTTAGTCTTCTAACAGTGGGATAAATATTACAAAATGTGACCACCCTAAAAGTCTGACTGATAGAGAAAGAGAGAAAAGTTACCAATATTGTTAATCTCTATTAAAATTATTAATTATTGAAATTAAAATTTTAAGTTATTAAGTATTAAAATCTCTTCATGTCAAAGAAGACTTAAACAACGCTATTCATCCACCCAAATCTTTATCGGACAGGTCACAAATACAAAGAAGCCGGAAAAAATCCTACATTTGCAAACTAATCGAAAAAAAGGTTTGTTTTTGTGTTTGAATAAAGATAGCACTGTTTGGAATGTACGACGAAAGTAAATCGTTGCAATGGAAGAAATTGAATTCAATAAAATCTGAAAAATGAGCTAAGGAAAAAAATAGCAATAGAAAAAAGTAACAATAAAACATGGGGGTAAAATTCTAATTGTATGGGGTGTCGTTTCAAGTGCAAACATATGTGTGTGTGGAAAAAATTCACAGCTCATTGATTGCAAGATGAACAAAAATATCTATCTGAATATCCTGAAACATTATCTTCGACAAAGTGTCCATAAGCTTCATCGATATAACAGTTTCTATTTACAACATGACAAAAATCCCAAATATACAGTGCATTTTGACCGTCTGCGGTTGCTCAGTCATATGCCACACACTCTCAAGCATCCAGTTCAAGCCCTTGACTTGTCCTAAATAACATTTATGAAAAGAATTTGGTAATAGATTAAAGAATCAAAATAACCAGGTTTTTTTTTGCTCAAAATATTTTTTTTAAAAATGCACATTTTTTACTGTATATAACTAAACACCATGCTTAATAAAATGAGGAAATGGAAGAATTGTATTTTAATTTTAAGTTTTAAAGTTTTTACAAAAAATTTTATTTTACAATTCTGAAGCTGAAAAACTCCTTAACGTTTGATTTTTGTAAATGTACTTTGTATGCTATGAAGAATTTTTCTTAAATCAAAATTAAAAAAATATGTTCGTACTTTTTCAAGCAATTGAGGACTTTGTGTTTGTGTTTTTTTCTGAAGAATAATCCAAATATTTAGCATAAAGCTCCGAATCTGTACCTAAATTTAATTCATCCTTTCTCAAAAAAAAAATTTTGTTTCTTATTTGATCCGTAACTTCAAAAATCGCCAGTCTGAATGCAAAAGCATTGCATACAGAAGAGTAAAAATATTAAGGATCGAAATTTTCTTACCATCACGAAAGAAAATTTCTGGTCTTCACCGCAAAGAAAATGCCAAATGAAATGCATTTCAGTACCATAGTCAAACTACATCACTCTTTTCAAACATTAACAATAATAATAACACCAAAAGAACTAAAAATACGAGCAAATAGAAAAAGAGAAGAAAATATCAACGCCCTTTCAGGGTACGGGCAAACCAGTTGCGCCCAACTTTCATCACGCGATGTACGGGAAAAATGGATAAGGGGTTAAATATGAACCATTTGATAAGATTTCACCAAGAAAAATAGAATAAAGTATTTATTCTCAAACAATTAAAAACGGGTGAATTTCAGGGCAAATCGGCTTAAAGCCTTTACGTTGGACAACAATGAAATTTCTTCCTATATCAAAGTACCAAATCCTGAAACAATTTAAAGTGCTCAACACAAATATATTGAAAAAAGCTTATTGACTCTCGCTGCAAAGATATTTACGTTATTTGTGATATAAGAGCAGTATATGTATTATATATTATTTTACATATTTTATTACATTTATCATATCATTTAATTATTTATTATTATTATAGTTTCTCCAAAAAAGAAAAGAGACTAACTGACTTTCCTAACTTGCCGTGTTCTCGGTGACTTGTCTTACATAGTGAAGGGTTCACAGTTCCTGAGCCTTTTACAGAATTATGTATCAGTTCAGACGATGAGGATGTGCTACATAATTTTCCTTCAACATCAACATCAGCATGTGGAGGCTGTATGCCTGATAATAACTTTTTGCTCTCTTACGAAACATCTTCTCCGTATAAAAATATCTCGGTTGAACTGATTTATCTTGTTCATGATTTGGATCTGCCCGGAATCAAAGAAAAGATATTTATTGGCTTTAAGACCTCAACAGTGGAATCTTCTCGAAGAAAATATCAGTGATTTTATTTCGCACACGTCATCTGTTATTCGAATCTTCCTTTAAAAAAGAAAAAGTCTTCTGTTTTGTTGCGACAATGATGGCCTACTAAAAGGATTTCGCTTTGCACATGAGTTCAATGAATGTCAGCTGTTTATAAATGCTTTCAAACTGAGGCGCTGAATAAGGGAAACGTTCCTGCCACACATACTGTCTACATAAAGGAAACATAAAGGATTTTGGAGATGATTAACTAAATAAGTAGGATATGTGCTTATCTGAGGGTAGTGTATATGTTTTGGATTTGTAATTAGAATGTACAAAGTACGTCACTGGGACATCAGTGCAATTTCTTTACACGTCAGCTGGAGATATTGACCTTAGAAAATACTCAAACCTAGAGAAACCAATCGAGAGCAACTATCTGAGGCAGAACATCATTAAATCATCTCATTCCACCCTCGATCTTCAAGCTTGACTTCGTCAAAAAACTTGGTAAAAGACATGAATAAGAATGACCAGCATTCAAGTACCTATACGAAAAATTATCTTGATACAATGTAGCAAACACTTGAGCAATGTAGCAAGGCCTTTTTGAATGTCCTTAAATTAAACATTAAACTTTTTTAGAGGCCTCGTTTTAAAAACTTCGAAGTAAAGAAAAATAGGTTTGGGATGTGTTCTATCAAACGCCAACAAACATCCTATGGAATAAAAATTAAGAAAAGTGCTTGAGAGTATGTTCGTTTTATTTCAAGATTTCGGGTGCAATATGTCCTTAAGCATCTACTTTTTGTACTCTCTTTTCTGATAACTGAAGGCAGGTTTGAGACAAACCCGGTGAAAGTTTCCATCAGGGAATTGTCAACATGAAAAATCGGTACCAAAAGAATCGGTCCACCGCAATGTTGACTGACTACTGTTGCACGCTCACCAAAAATACTTTTCCCATCCAAGACGCTCTGTTTATTGGTTATAAACAATCTCTCGACAATGCAAGTTAAATAGCTTTCTCTCAACGTAATAGCAGTTCGTGATTGAAGACGAAACTTTCAATGACAATGACATTATCAGTCATCTGATAGATTATGAAGACGGATAAGAAGATCCGGATTCTTTTAGAGTGGATAAATAAATATATGCAGGGATCCAGCTTTCCAATAAACAGTCTCTCGACAATGCAAGTTCAATAGCTTTCTCTCAACGCAATAGCAGTTCGTGATTGAAGACGAAACTTTCAATGACCAATGACATTATCAGTCATTTGATAGATTATGAAGACGGACAAGAAGAACCGGATTCTCTCTTTTAGAGCGGATAAATAAATATATGCAGGGATCCAGCTTTCCAACAAATCCGAAAAGCATTTTCTTAAAATAGATACCAATTCCGAATAGAGTTTCAAATTCCAAAAATAACTTCAATTATGCATATCTGGTTATCGTGATCTTCCTAAGCAACTGACCAACAGACCATCGTCACAAAAACTTATCACTTACTTTATGGTGCCAAAAAATAAATTAAGTGAAATTGTATCTTCAAGTGACGAATGCAATTCTTATGTAATTCATCATCGGAAAATCCACGTCTTGGGTGACGATGAGTAGCGATGAATTAAGAAGGAGCATTTTGAAAATTTATATATATATATATATATATATATATATATATGAGAAATCAAATGTTTTTAACCCGGCATCACTCGCGTAAAAAAAATAGAACTAAAGCTCTTGCGCCGGGTGTGTCATACCCAAGGGTGTTTACATTGAGTTTTTACCATAAAATTTTTATACAAAGATTAAAAAAGAAGAAAAGTAGGAAGTACAATATGTTTGTTACATTTTTCACACTTAAATTTATATATATATATAGTTTTTCTGTTCTTTTTATAAGAGCATTCAGTGCATTGTTCATACACTCCTTTAATCGCATCGTGAGTGAGTGCAATGTTTTCACTGAATCTTAATTTTTTTTAAATCTATATCTTCTTCTAACTAAACATATAGGAGTTGACTTCTTTATTCTTTAAATTTTAAAATTTTGAAATTTCTTTTTTATTTTCTCTTATTTTGTTTCAGCGATAGTTTTTTTTTTCAAAAGTTCATCTGAAAGTGGATAAGATGTGTACCAGTTATTTCCTTTAAAATTACATTCTTCTCAAATGTTTTTGTGTCCTTACATATAAAACACTTATTTTCAACAGTGTCTCCCTTTTCTAAATCTGGATCAATTTCACTGGAGGAATCATACTTGCTGTTATACTCTTCATTTGCTTTTTCCTCATCATAACCGCGAAGAGAATTTTTTCATCCGAAAATACTGTTGTACTATATCTATTAAATACTATATTTATTAAATTACTTAAATATCACATTTCTTCATCATAAGTACAATAATACGCTATGGAATAAGGAAGATTTTAAAGCGTACTCCGTAATAAAAAATGTAACTCAACTTCCCACTCAGGGTGAAACACACCCGAGAGAGTGGTATCCAAAAATCTATTTTAAAAATTCGCTGACAAACTTGATTTCCTCGAAGGTTATGACCTTAAAGTCAGCTAGATCAGGAATCATCCATTTTCCCAAAAAGGTTTAGCAGGAGTGTTGAAAAAAGTTAGACGGTGGGTATGACACACCCTGCGCGAGTGGTGTCGGGTTAATTAAAAATAATTCTTTATAAAATGAATACACAAAGGTGGAAAAATGATTATTCAAAAAGACTGGTTCATACTTATTTAATCAACAGATCTAATGAGTATTCTTGATAATCAGATGGAAATGATTTCAAAAATTCGATATCTATGTCATTGATCCAGGGAAATATTTCAAGCATTTTTTGATGACAATTTATGACTTTACTCATTTTTTCCTTCTGCTACATAGGGAGAAAAATCTTTTAAAATAATGAACAATTTGTTAACTTAAGGTATTCTTGAATGCATGTAAGCTAGCACTAAAGAAATCAGTAACATAATCCACACATCAATGCGTAGCCGGGTCAGCTAGTATTATTATAAATTTAAAGAATGTGTATTATGTGTGCATGTTCTATTCTTTAATTAAATTTAAAAATCTTGTAATTCCCGATAAGCATTTTTTTCGTGAATTTCGATTGCATGTGTAACTTGGTTCAAAATGAAAACATTTGGTTTCTATGAATTCTGAAAACTGGAGCATACAAAAATAATCCGTCTAATTGACAGCGATTTATTCAAGTATGTTTCGAAGAAGCCAAATTATTGCTTACAGAAATCATTATTTTTTTTATTCTTAGTGTACCTCACAAAATATACAATCTATATAAAGTAAAAGTAAATGAAAGAAAAGAAAATATTTTATTCTCACCCTTTGAAAATAAAAGGGTTATTCGCTACCAGACCAAAAAATTTATAGGGTGTGTAAGGCCGGACTCGGAATCCCATAGGAATGCAGGACCGTGAATGCTGCTGCTGCAAGCTATGGGCAAAGAGGCAGAGTAAAAGAAGAGAAGTAGCAACACATTAATCAGCATAGCGTCCACATGGGAGCTTTGGAGAACGCTCATCCTACGCAATCACGGGCAGGCGTTTCTCGGTCAATATTAGGGCCAGATTTCTTGAAGACTACCTCATTGAACCATATCTTCTGCCCAATCTTTCGGCGGGATCTGATCTTCATATAACAAGTCAGGATCAAACTTTTTGACGCAGAACATGTTTCTCCGTCGTTTCTCCGCTGCATGTGGTACCAGCGTGACGGGAGCTCCACTACATTATGGAATTCAAGTCCGCGAAAAAAAAGTTTATGTAACCTTAGGACAGAGAAGAATAGATTGTGGTGGGTCCGGTTGATTGGCCTGTTAGAGCACTGGACCTATCATGCCTGGTCTTCTTCTGGGGTCACATGAAGAGATGGGTGTATGAGACATCCTTTCCTTCAGTTGAAAATCTCATTGCGCAAATATCTGTAGCTGCTGGGTGGATATGTGACATTCCAGGAACCTTCTAGAATGTAAGGAATTCCATGCACTGCAGCTGTCAGACAAGTCAGATGGTTTCCGGTCGTAATTTCGAGCACCTGTTGTAATTCAACCTTTCAATAAAATGTTATCTGTCCCATTAATGGGTTGCTGTTTATGCTCTTTTTCTCTGCTTCTTTGTACCATAGCTCGTCACTACGGCATTTTAGACCCTACATTCCTATGGGATTCTCTGTACCCTCTAGACACTCTGCAAGTCTGGTAGTGAATCAAAGGTAATTCAGCTGATTAAAGCTTGGAATAAGCATTTATATATATTTTTTATTTATAAAGTCTAAAATTCACGTTATGTGGCTGTTTTTGTAATATATTGTAAAATCATTCATCACTGAGTCTATTATAAATGGGTTATTTGTGCGATAATTTCTTTACCAATGGTTTATTCATTGACAGAAAATGCTTGTTTCTGTGGTGTAATAAAGTCCAAAGTTATTTAACTATAAACAACATGTGTTTCTGATATAATTTTTTAAAAATATTCACTCCTAATATATACATTGAAAACATATTTCTCTAAGAGAAAAATAAAAATGTATGAATTTGCCATAATTTTTAATGGAATAGAAAAAGGACAAATTAATTGTACAACATCCAAATATGGTATAGAGGGGAATAATCATACAAATTTTATTTTTGAATAGGTTTTTATTTGTTCTGGACTCAAAATTACTCAATGAAAACTCCCCTAAGATTAGTCGAAGATAAAGAGTTTTTTTTATTTGTAATTTAATCTGTATTTTAATATTTTTTTTAGTATTTACTCTGTTGAATTGAATAATCTGAAAGTACCTCAAATTGATAAGCATATATTTTATAACTTGAATGCGTTATCCTCAATTTGAAAAGATCTCTAAGGATTTCTACCGCAATCAATCATTTGCAATCGTCTCCTATTTTTGAAAATCTCATAAGCATTATCTATGAGTTAACACCACCGGGTAATAAAAGGTTTGTAGTTTTCATATACTTTGCTACAATACAATTGATTTTAATTATTACTCCTTTGATTAAATATTACACCTGTAGCAAAATTCTCAATATTAAATTCATTTTAAATTTAATGCTTTATTGAAAGAAAATATCCTTCCCCCCGCTTTTTTATCTCTCCTTTTTGGAACATGTAAAATTTAAAGAAGCATTTTTTTCTGTTTTAATCAAACTACAAGCTTGAATTATATAATCCTTTAATTTTTTTCTATTATCAGATTTTTTTGTTGTTGAAATTAGCATGATTCACAATCAATGTAATTCTTACAATGCGGCGTACAACTAATAATTAATTGTTTGGTACGGAAATAACTCTCGGAATGGAATCATCTTCGTTAATATTTTCCATTTTGTTCAGCTCAGATGATTTGAAATAAGTAAGTAAAATTGCAATTCTTATGATCTTCCAGTTAAAACAGAACATTTAAAACTTGGTTCAAGTAGATTTTAAAGGCGATTTTTATGTCAGCAAAATGCTGTTTTTTCTCAAACAATCTCTTATTCTGTAAACCTCAAAAAGTGTTCTGGAAAAGGCATTTTGAAAAGCTGAAATGTAATATAATTTAAGCTGAAATATAATTTGTAAATAAGAATAAATACAACCCCTTCCAACGAATTGAAATAATTTAGAAATTGAAAAATCTTTTCAGTTTGAGAGAAAGTTGCTCGATCACTCATTGTGAATCGCAATCATTTCAATTCCAAAACACGTTCTTTCCAACTTGAAAGAGCATCCAGACTTCGATTATAAACCTGCTTTATTCTTTGAAATAATTTTTGTCAGTCCCAACCAAAGACTTTTCTTGTTTGTGGAGATTCCCTGGACGAATATAAATCTCATTCAGAGGGAATAATAACTACCTCCCAATCGCGGCAAAGAATTCCTGACCAGAATCCAGCTCACTTACACTGAGAATTATTTTTGTGTTTAAAATGCAGAAGGAGCATTCTTATTATTCCCAGGAAGAAGAAAAATCGAAAAGAGAGGCCCTTTCTTTTGGTCACTGAGTAGTGTCCCTGGTGGTTGGAGCAACTTAACAACTTCCATTTGCCTTCTACAAGCAATGTTAATTCACATTCCAGGTAATTTTGTGCCCTGAATAGTAATTTTCTATTCCGAATATTGCATTCGCTTGTTGAATGGAGGCCATTCAATTCCATTCGCTGTTATTACTCCCACTATAAAGGACTCTTCCCTTTTGCTGACTTCACTTCGTTTCAAATCTAGAAAAGTCGCAGCCTGAGAAAAAGGGCCGTGACTGTATGAATAAGTTATTGTAAATCATATGCTTCGCTGATTCTCCATTATCTTCATTTGAATGATGTCTTTTTACTAAATAAAGAAACTTTATTTGCAAATATTTTTCTAGAATTGGAACTTTAACCGACACGTTATTCTTTCAGCAAGACTTTTAGCTCCAAGTAAGATTTTAAGAATGCAAATTCGATAACTTGATTATGAAAAAAACCCTACGGGAATTTTATTTTAATGTAGGAAACCTTCTCTCTCTCTCTCTCTCTCTCTAGTGTGTGCTAAAGCACAAAATCGAAATATTGCTTTGGGGCATATTTGCATATTTAACTTCAAAGGAACTTTTGTTACGAGTCAATATTTGCAGTTATAATCTTAGCAATGTTTACCTAAGGGGGAAAAAAAGATTTTGTTTGCTTTTTTATTAATGCAGTCCGCATCTGAAAAAAATATTGGATAATCAAATCATATACATAATTTTGATCGATATTTTGAAAATATACAGAGTTTACTGTACATCAGTGTATTTCTAGAGCAAATCAACAGCATTGTAATTGCATTTCTAATGACAATTTTATACGAAGTTTTTACAAATTTATAACTGATACATGCAAAATTGTTATAAAGTTTCATAAGTATTTTTCGAAAACAGAAAAAAAAAACATTTGTCCTATTGAAAGACAAGAAGTCACATCACAAAACAAAAGCTGTTTGTTTGCAGAAAGGGATATTCCTGACGTCAATTTGTTGTTGCCAGAAGGAGCTAAAATATCCTTCTGAAATGATACTTAATAGAAATGAACTCTGCTTTCATGAAATGAACACAAATATTTCGTAACGGATTGAAGGCTAGTGAGTACATATCTATGCAAACTGTTATTGTATTGCCGCCATTCCCGATATGTAGGAGAATGAAAAAATTGATAAAATTTAGAGCTTGTTGCAATTAAGAAATACTTATTATAGAACACACACACTGAATACTCCAATATTTTTAGTTTTTTTTGGGAATTATGAAAATTATAAAAAAAATTAAATTAAATAAGCAAAATTTATTTAAACGCAATCTTTGCTTTTGCAGATTATTTACAAAGTATATTACTTATAAGCACTAAACTTAATTTTTATTTAACTTTCTTGTAGTTGCCAACTGTTACTTCCTTAAAAATAAAGAATATTTTATATATTTATGCTTACATTGGCATTTCAAATATTCACAATATTGCAGATTTTATTCAAGAATTATCAGTAATTCTTATGTTATGAGTTGCCAGTATTAATCACAGAGTAGAGAGAATCTGTATTTCAGTAAGAAAGAGATATTTTGAAACCATTAAAGTAAGATTAAATTTTTCAACCAAGTGAAACTTTCCAAAATTTTTAACGAATTCTTCCCAAAAGAAACCCCCATTCCCTGCTAGTTTGAAATTCACAGTAATATATACAGTTTCTTTAATATTTTTAGAGTATAACTAGCTTGGACTTGATCGACAAGTCCCTAAAGAAGACTTTTGCTTGGGAATTATTAATATTAGTTCTTACCTTTATATTATTCAACAATTTTTCGTTGTTCCTTTTACATCTTTTCTTACTTCCATATCATTTTCATTTTCAGAATTTAGTTTCAAGCTATAGGTCATTTTCTTTTGCCTAAATTTTGCATACTTTGTTTTTCAAATTTGAAGTTTTTAACAGGCGTCTTAAAACTTGTTTAAATATGAGGTTGGGATGAATGTTTTGTTTATTAACACAAAGCTATATGGTCTCCTACTCTTGTAAGTTTCAAGCACTTGATTAACAAGGACGCGACACCTGATCTACTCTCTAATACATGACAAGGACTTTAAAATATTTCATACTCACAGAAGTCTAGTGCGATGAAAATTTGATCTTGATCTTGTGACCCCACTCTAATCCTACTACTTGATGCGATTCATGTCAAGTTCTTGAATTCATTCTGTGTTAACAAAAAATTGTGTCAAAGTAATATCAATTTCTTCGCAGTGATTCGGTAAAAAATTTCTCAAATGATTTAACTCTTTGTCACACATATATAACATCTCGTGAATTAAGTACACGGGTTTTTTTTTTCAAAAAAATAAGAGTATATGCTTCTACAGAAATGCTGTACGAAGATGATCCCAAAAAGATTCCCAGGCATATTTTTGAGCAAGAATTTTTTTTTCAGATTTTTCTTCAATGACATGATGCTGCGAGAATGACGAAAAAAGACTTGAATAGCCAAGAAACTAGAAAAACTATAATTACAATATTTTAATAGCATATATCTAAGAAATTTTTGAAATGTTTCAAGGAAACTTTAAGTTCAAAAAACAGAGATTGAACCGAAAATAAGATTGTGTTGCATATTTAATTTATGAAAAATTCAGTTTCATTTTCCTTCATCATTTCAAGAAAACTTTATTTAAGATTTAAAATATGAATAACTTGAAAAAAAGAGAGATTTTGAATGTTTCTTTTGAAAAGAGAAATTCGACATTCAGGGAAATTTCATTCTATTGTACAATGTTTTATTTAACGTACAAACAGTTTTGATTATTTCTTAGAGATTGTCTGTATACTTGTATACAACTATCAAGGAAAAGACTGTAAAAACTTAAGATTACAAACATGAAATTAGAACGAAAAAATTCTGATTCTTTTAAATATTTGGTTACTTTAAGTTGAAATGGGTTTATATTGAATTTCTCTGTGGTGATGTACGACTAAATATGAGACAAAAAATATTACATAATTTCAAATTTCAAAGAAGTATGTAAAGAATGTACGCTGCCTAAAATCATATCAGTGAAACGGTGTTTAATATGGACAGAACAAAATTATTTGCAAGATAATGATTTTCCTGGGTGATATCGTAAAATTATACAAACTTTATTTGTACTCCGTTTGCCTTCCGAGTTATGTCAAGTAGTTGCTCATGTCTTTTCCTTCGAGTTGTACCTCTGAATAATTTTAGAGCTTTCATTTTCAAAGTCAGCTACGCGTAGTTGGATTTGACTTTTTATTTTTAATTTTTTCCATCCTTAATGCACGTACATCTGCCTCACGTATTTTTTCCCTTCCTTCTACCTCTCACTCCTACCTTGTAACAGAGACCTAGCGAACATTCCTAGAAACATGCAGTTGAACCATGAAAGTGGAAATTAACCTTTGTCCCCGTTAAATAACTTTTATTTTATTTCTAAATATTGTATTTTCCGAAAAAAATCTTTTCTTCTTTGTAACATTTCAATGTATAGTTTGTTAAATGTTTTCTTTGTGCATCTAAATGCTCTATTAAAATCTTTTACTGGTGTCTAATTGCTTCCTACAGAACCAAGAATTGCTCACAATACATATGGGATTTTAATTAGATGTTGTTTGGATGAGATACAAATGAATAAGGTTCAATGCGTTTCACTCATATAGAATTATTTTTTAAAGAAAATATTGATTTTTGGATTGGAAGGACCTGAAAAATTCCAAATTTTGCACCTAAAATTAAAATTTGACACATATTTCTCTTTTTGTGACATATATGAGTAAAAAAAAACAATTTAATTTAAAAAAGAAGTGAAGAATTCTTGTATCTTTAGTTGATGAGATTTCTGTAGGATTCGCTCAGAAAGTTTGTAAATAAGTAATGCCGGAGAAGAAAAAAGCTGGATAATCTATCAATCCCGTGAAAAGATTTCACTTCTGTGTCCCCTTTTTAATTAACTATATTTCATACGAACAACTCTATTTTCAATTCTCTTTGAATAAATAATAGAGCCTTAAACTTGAATAATGATTAAGGTATCCGACTACCCTAAAATCGGGGATTTGGTCAAATATTGACAAAAAGATTTTATGATTCTATTTTGTAGACCAACTTATTAGCTTTATAAAACTACCAAGTTTTTTATTTTTCGTTCACTAGAACAAAAGTTACAACTGTTTTAGTACAAGCAGATGACACTTCCAGTTGGTAACTGCCGACCGGAAGTGGCATTCTGAAACCAAAACTGAAACTTTTTTTGGTTTCTTTCCACTTTTTCAAAAATATATTTTAAAGTAAAGTATATTTTAATATTTTGTTTAACGTTATTAAGAAGCCTCACTTATTATTTTTTTTATAAAAGGAGTTTTCATATCTGGCAATTTCAGGATATTTGTTTATTTACTTCTTAACGTTCGATATCACTGCTAACTTTTTCATTCTAGTTTTTACTGAAACAGGTTCATTTTGATTTTCGTATTTGATAAAACTGCTTTTTAATTATTCTTCAAATATCTGCCATGGGACATGGACGAAAAATACGTCCAAAGAATCGAAAGTTTAATGGTAATTTCCGCACTGCTCAAAAGAAAGTTAGTGATGCAAGTATTAGTACAGAAAAATTGGGAAGAGGATTAAGCGACACTTTATTTAATGTTGATACTGGAACTCTTTCTGGTAATAGAATTTTCGACATCGAAATACTGGTATCAATATTCTCTATTCTTTCTTGCCCTGTTTGTTTTGATCAAGAACTGTACTTGGTTGAAGACTCAAGACTTGGTTTGCAGTCAAATTTGTGTCTCAAGTGTAAGAAATGTTCATTTTCAAAAGGATTCACTTCTACATCAAAGGTGAATAATTTAAATACAGTAAACCTTCTTCTCGTCTTTGGAATGAGAGTTATTGGCAAAGGATTTTCAGCCGGAAAGAAACTGTTCAGTATGCTGAATATTCCTTATCTTTCAAAATGTACATACAGACAACATGAAATTAAGTTGCTGCATGCTACGTCACAAGCTGCAAACAGTTCTATGTTGGAGTCAGCAAAATCCATTGCGGAATGTTCAAATGAGTGTGGCGTTAGTGTAGATGGTACATGGCAAAAACGTGGCTACTCTTCACTGAATGGATGTGTTTCGGCAATTTCTGTGGACTCTGGTAAAATATTAGACATTGAAGTGCTCAGTCAATATTGTCGAGTGTGTACAAAAAACGAAAAAACATCGGGACCCTCCAAAAAATGCGTAGTGTCACATTTTTGTAAAAATCACAAAGGATCAGCTTCTAATATGGAAACTGTCGGTGCTTATAGGATTTTTGAAAGGTCTGAAGCAAACCGCAGTCTTCGATATACATCTTACTACGGAGATGGGGATTCAAAGGCGTTCAATAATGTGAAAGACATGTATGGTATTGAGAGCATAACTAAATATGAGTGCATAGGACATGTGCAGAAGAGAGTTGGCTCTCGTTTACGAAAGCTGAAGAAATCCACAAAAGGTTTAGGTGGGAAAGGCAAATTGACCGACAAATTTATCGACACACTTCAAAATTATTTTGGAATTGCTATTCGAAGTAATGTCGGCAATTTGTCTAACATGCAGACTGCAGTCATTGCTGCATTTTTTCATTGCTGCTCAACCGACAAAAAACCCATGCATGGACAATGCCCTTCTGGATCCGATACGTGGTGCAAATACCAAAAGGCCAAGCAAGAAGGAAAACTGCATAAACATAGAACACCTGGCTTACCAACTGCTGTATTGAACACGGTGAAAAACACCTATATGGATTTATGTGATAAATCACTTCTCGAAAAATGTTTGCATGGAAAGACCCAAAATGCCAATGAAAGTTTTAATGGTGTTTTGTGGAGCATAATCCCAAAAGAAACTTTTGTTGAACTTCTGACATTACAATTTGGCGCATTCTTAGCTGTATTACAGTTCAATGATGGATCTAAAGGGATTCTTTCCGTGTTGGAACATTTACACATCCCAATGGGTTGTTTCATTGTGAAGGGCTATTCAAGCGTTGATGACGAAAGAATTGTCGACTCGGAGAGACATTCATTGCCAACTACAAAAAACAAGAGAAAAAAACTCAGAGGACTTAAAAAAAGGAGCTGTGCATTATCTGAGAAAAAGGAAGGTGTTACGTATAAATCTGGGGAATTTTAAACCTGTAGGTAAGTATTAATATTTAGAAAAAAGTGTTTCAAACTTTAAAATGTGTTTTACACGAAATGTGTTTTTTTGAAAAAAATCAAACGGGGACAAGGATTGCTGAAAAAGTTTCTAAAATAATTTACTGAAATTTTTTGTGTATGTTCTGTATAATAGTAGAATTATTTTGATCTTCAGATTTATAAATCACTGCATTATTACAAAATTTACAGTCCCTTATGTGAATATAACTACTGTTTTTTTAAGCAATTTCGTATAACAACTAAGATAAAGTGCTCTATTTTTTGTAAAAATTAAAATATCTCTTATCCTGAAGGTCACTTCAAACATTAATAACAAAGTAACATATCAAAACTGAAAAATTGAGTATTTGTTTATAAAATTTTTGTACAGGGCGGGCCCCGTTTACGTAATTTTTTGTAAATTTTTACCAGTTTTTTCCCATTTTAATAATAATAATTTTTTTTTCTCTTTTCAATTTTAGGATTTTTTTCTTAAAATATACCAAATAAATATAAAAATCACAAAAAAACCCCCATATCTCCATTTTTTCAAAAAAAAGTTGTCGCAACCAGTCGGATACCTTAAGGAATATTTATATAATTAGCAATCTTATTACAAATACCTTCTCTCGATTTATTATTGGTAATTAAGATACAGAGTTTTGACAATAGGACATTGCTGATAATGCAATGCCTTTTGCAAAGATTATATATATGCTCCTTATTATAGTCAATAAAAGCTTAAATCTCAAGAACTAAAGAATAATTTAGATTACATATTTTTGAAAAACAACCGAATTTTCTAGTTTTTATCTAATATACGAAAGAGAGAAAATAGCCCCAGATTTTATGAGCTTACAGAATTAATAAAGTACTTTTCATAATATTAAAATAAATTCTGTATTAAAACATTAGGAATATATTTCTTGTGAGTTCAATAACATGACTCTACTCATTTTAATTGTTTCATTTTATGTAAACCATAGAGTACAATACTTAGCAGATTTGAGTGAAAGGGTTTATTTATTCAATTATTGATAGAAAAAAGGTTTGAATAAGGATTCTTGTTGAAGGTATAATCAATTTTTATTTTACAGATAGACACTTAATTACGACACACACAAAGTAGAACACAAGACGAGTAGCATTACATTATAAAATCAAGTAGCAACCCTCAAATTTTCCCTGAAACATGGGTTTTTTACAGAAAGGTAAACAGAACCTCAAAAACTCACATGACTTCCGATGATGGCTTTTGTGATTAGTCCAGATAATTGGATGATGCATAATTCTTAAATTAAAGACGCCGAGGTTTTAATTTCGAAAAACGTAAAGTTACGATTACATCCCATTAAGAGGGCAACTAACAATTGCGTATTTACGCCAAGTCTTGGAGAGGTTTCAGGACCATTACAAATTAAAAGCCTTTAAGATGAAATAAACGAACATTATTACCTACACACACACACACATATATATATATATATATATATGTGTGTGTGCGTGTGTGTGTGTGGTTGTAAAATTTAATTTTTTTACATGTTTATATTAAAAATTTCATTGAATCTTTCTGCTGGTCTAATAACTGCTTCATTTTATTTTTGAATACGCTGTATGCGAGTTCTTGGGAAAAAAATGTAAAATGAATTCTGAATCAAATAATACAAATATTCGTTGCTTGTATCCTGTATTTATTTTGTATATTCTTTTAACTCAATGTAAAAATGCTCCAATAGATGGCCGTTTATTCTGCTTAAGATATTTCTGTAGTGATGATAATATACAGGATGCACCCCAATAAAGTATGTAGTCAACAACAAAACAATAATTTATTACAGCAATGGATTTCTAAAGTTAATTGAATTCGTTTCTATTCATTCCACATGATCGAAATTCGAGCTAGGAATGAGAAGGCAGTGTAAATGGATCGAACAGACAGTATCGGGTCAAAGTATCCCCAGAGACAGGTCACAGTATAATAATATTTCCAAATGCCACTGGAAACCCTTAGGTATAAAAGGTTTTCAATTAGAGCTCATTTGCTTGGGCCACTTCTGCCTCGGTTCATGCTTTTCAGGATATTTTGAGGCAAGATGTTTTCCTGAAATGTAAAAGAGATGGTTCCAAGTCTTGGTTGAAAGCTCATTTGATGCATGAAAATACATGTTGGAGTATAGACCAACTATAGACTATAGACAACCTTATTTATGTTTTATAATGAAAAGCAATTGTTTTAGCCAAAGGCAAGTCTTTATTTCCTTCTTTTTATTAGATTGACGATTAACTAGGTTTTTTCTTATTGAAAACATTCAGAGAAATAAACCCTAGGTGATTAGCTAAATTCGGTTACTTCAATCATATTATTGTCATTTCCTTCTGTAATACTTTTTTGGTGGGGTGCGAAAACTTGGAAAGTGGAGTGCCAGCTCAGGTGCCTTTCTCGTCACCTAAATAAGTTTCAATGAATGATGACGAGAATTCCACCCCAATAATACTCGTGTTTATCAAAATGTGATATTATTAAAAAAAATACAATCCAATCGATAATATTTCTACTTTAGCTTTATAAGATGCATGCAAATTCAAAAGAAATGTGAAGATTTATAAAATCCTATTCAGGGAGTCATTATTTAATATTTAATAACAATAAATCTAACTAAAATTATAATTCTTATGAGAAAAATGTCATAGGGATTATTCTAAAGCAGAGTTTTGGGGAATTTCCAAATAACTCGCAAATAGTTACACTATATATAACTCTGAAGAGTTATGATAAAAAAAATTTGGCGTTACACTTCACCCTGTTTTTTTCCAATTTATGCATATAGTCTAAAACAATACTGTCCTTTAAGAACCTGTTAAAATTTTGTCATCATATGATAATTAAGAATATTTCCCAATTGTTCGTCCGGTTTCTGAAGAGATTGTGATATTTTTTCAGAATTAGGGAATTGATCTGCGAAATGAAAAACTCATTAATATTTAATTTTTAGGAGAGATTATATTCAATGTCATTCATGCATAATGACATGTACAAATAATTCCATTCAGCTACCTACATTTTTCAAGCTCTTAGTGACTGTGCCATGCTTTAGGGGAAAACATTTACTTCAAAATGTACCATCTATCAATAGATTCGGAAATAATTATGAACACGATTGATTAAGGGAGTTAATTAATGTCATTAAAAATCATCGATATTGAAAAAGGTGGGGAAAAAATTAAATGCTGGTCCTATGTTTTTTCAAAATTTGAAAATGCTGCTAAAACGTGCATAACATATTTCTGAATAATGGATTCGATGACGTTCTAAACTAATTTGGGAATAACACAAGTACAAATTTTTGTACATCGTAGTATGTGCCTCAATTTTAAATTCTGTTTAAAATTTATTTCTACAACTTAAAGATATTGTAAACACGCAATTTGAGTACCGCAATTATCGAGTAGTTGGAAATTCTCTAATGGCTTATTTATTAAATTTAACATAGCACTTCAAGGCACTACACTTTTACCAAAAAACAGCACTATATTACAATTTTACTTTTAGTTTTTCCAAGCGTCCTCATATATATTTCAATTTGATAACGTGAAACGCTATAATACATTTATTTACGTATAGTAAATTTACTTTTTCATGTATAATTACGAATGATGTTTCGCATTAAACAAAATTTCAAAGAACATTATTTCCTTATCAAAATATTACACAGTAACTATCAAACAAAAGTGTAGGATCACGATATGTACAAAACTTAAGGATTTTTTATTATTTTGAATATTTTCTTCACTCGCACTTCTCTTTTTAATGAGGGAAATATAGCTGTATTTTGAATATTTTCCCTGGTGGATTCCCTCTTACGATATAGCAATAGTAAGGAAGTAATCCCCCTTCTGTCAGTTGTCGCATATTTACCTTATTTATAAGTTAATATTTTGTAATTGAAATATCATTTTCTTTCAATGCCAAGAGGCACTGCGAATCCTTCCGCCAAATTAAATATATGTTTTTCAATGGAAGGCCTCTTACTTTTACTTCTTTCGAAAGTGTTTTGTCCCATCCACACAAATAACATCCGACTTTATTGCATGTTTATATCTCAAAGTTTTTTACACTTTTAAAAGATACATTGCCATTCATTCATTTTCTAGAAGAGGTTGAGTGGTTTGATATACTCAAAGACTTCTGTAATTTCGAGTATGTCTAGAATCAGAAAGCTTTTACTCTGACTCATTAAAAAGTAAAAAGACAACATTAAGCGCATTTATTTTATGTATCGGATTTTTTCTATAAACATCCAGATATTTAAGAAACAAGCATATATCAAACGAAATATGGTGCAAAAAGATATCTAATTTGGAAAAAATACGTTTTCCTAAGAATGATGAGCATTATATGAATTTCTCATCCTGTTGCCGTGCAATAATACACACACACACACAAACGCACACACACACACACATATATATATATATATAAAATAAAAAATTTATCTGCAAGAGAGAGATGAATTAACATGATTAATACTTAAAAAAGTGCAATTGCAAGATAACCAGACAACAGAATTTAAAAGGATATATGAACAATTGAAATAACAGAGTAAAATATAAAAGAAAGGATGCTACAGTATTATCAACATTGCTAACTTAGGACAGCTTGTATACAAAAAAATTCCTCTTAAAAAAATTTATCTGTATAAAAGTGGGGTCGAACATGTTTTTTGGCCAGCCAACCTTCCCCCTTTCTGTTAATAATACAGAGCAAAAACCAATTGGAAATAATGGATAGGAAATCTAAATCCATTATGAGAAAAAGTTAACTTACCTAAAAATTGCATACAGAAATGCAGAGCCCACGCTAAATCTGAGTACAACAAACAAAATATTGCCAGATTCTGGACCCAAATACAATTTCAAAACAAAGCAATGGTTGAAAAATAGCACTTAGCAAAAGTATGAAAAGAATAGAAATAATAAATTAAGAATTGTAAACATACTACCATTATCTTAGAGACTCTAAGATAATATGATTTAAAAGTTTTAATAAATTTCAAAAAAGTAATTTTATCTAAAACTAGAAATATATATAGTGTCATAAAATGAAAAAATACACAGTATAATAAAATTGATAGTACGAGCACTATCAATACTATCTACCGGAACTTCAAAGGGCATTGCTTGATGAGTGGTGTAATATTCCCCTAGATCAGATTGATAATTTGCTTTGTTTTGAATTTGTATTTGGGTCCAGAATCTGGCAATATTTTGTTTGTTGTACTCAGATTTAGCGTGGGCTCTGCATTTCTGTATGCAATTTTTAGGTAAGTTACCTTTTTCTCATAATGGATTTAGAAAAATTCCATTACCAGTATACATTGTATTACATTGTTTGATAGTAATACATTGATTATACCACTAACAAAACTAGAAGATTTAAACCATATTTCAAGAAACACAATATACACTCATGTCCATAAATTAAGGATAATGAAGTTCAGGCAAGGAAAGAGACAGAAGCAAAGCAAATTTAACTTATTTGTAAAATCTATTTATTAAACAAAAGGTAAAGAGCAAAAAAGATGCTATATGTTTGACATCATTAATAAAATATGCGATTTTTACTCCCTGGAGCAGATTTCAAAAAAGAACCTATTTACAAAAAACAGTATAACATGATTAGTATGATGGTTAGTACGAAGTATGTCTCCCGTATGATGCAATACAGGCCTTACAACGCCTACGCATAATGAGTATCAAATTATCAATCTGATCTTGGGGAATATTACACCACTCATCAAGCAATACCCTCCGAAATTCCGGTAGACAGGTGTGAGGAGGTTGACGGGCTGCAATTCAACGGCCAAGCATATCCCACACATGCTCTATTGGATCCGCATGCCGGTGAGTATGCTGGCCAATCCATACGGGTGATATCCTCCGATTGAAGGCATTCGTCTACAATGTTTGCACGGTGAGGATGAGCGTTGTCATCCATAAACAGAAATTCAGCACCCATGGCACCCCGAAACAAACGTACATGTTGTTCCAGAATGACATCCCGATAGATGTGGGCTGTCATCGTTACACTCTGAGCATGCAGGTCAATTCTGGAACCAAGAATAATTTATCCCCAAACGAGCCATCCTGCACCACCTTAACGGTGTCGTTTAATGGTGTTCTCTTGGTGGTATCGGGTCCATGGCGCTCTCCACATGAAAGTCTGGCGCGAATCAGACTGAAAACTAAACATGAACTCGTCGGAAAACATCACACAAGACCACTGTTGCGGTGTCCACAATGCATGCTCTCTACTCCAGATTAATTTGCAGGCGACAGTGAGTTGCGGTAAGGGGAACACATCTGCCAGGCCTGCGAGCATATAGACCAATGTGCCCTAAGCATCTGTACACGATCTGCCTTGAAACTGTCGTATCGGTAGCTGAAGAGAGCTGACGAGATAGGTCTGATGCTGTGCTGCGTCTGTTTCTTTTGGCAGTAACTGCCAAATTTCGGTCCTCATTCGGTGTTGTTACTCGGGGATGACCTGTGCTGTTACATCTACTCACATTACCATCATCTTGGAATCGTTGCCAAAACCTGGAGATGACACTCTGGACGATTCCAAGTTCCAGCTGGGTACGTCCACATTCCAGTCGTGCGATATTTCTACCACGTAAAAAATCATCGAAATGATTCCTTTGTGCCATAACTATGCGGTTATTGCACTGAAAGGCTTTTAAAGCGCTTGTGAACAATTTTACTTCTTTGCCACCATTTCTTATATACCCCTCTCTTACAATCTCGTCATTGTGACGTACTATCCGCGCCATCTGGTGGTTTCCTATAATTTGCATATTCTTCTTCAAGATGTGTGTGATAATTCTACAGGAGAATTTTTTATTTTACAGTTAAATTCCTGTGTGATTCTGAATTATCCTTAATTTATGAACATAAGTGTAAAAAATGATGGAAAAGTATATTGTACTAGAATTAAATAAGCGAATGTATAGCATGAAACAGAGTCAGAACTTTAAAATGTAGGAAGCCAGAAGAATCAATGGACTAAAATGTAGACCTATTATGATTTCTAAAGCTGTTGCTGAATTAGGACCAACAAAATTAAGGTTAAATATATTTTACGGATCCAACACTTCCCCGTTCAGCAGAAATTTTATACATAATAGCAAAACATAACAAAATTGAAAAGTTAGGTCTAAAGCCAACCAGGTGTAATTTGCAACCAACAAAAAATAAAATAAAATTAATATAAAATATGAAAGGAAATGACATTTTAACAAGATGAAAATAAAAAAATAATTATTGGGGGGGAAAAACTTACGTAAAAAGAGATGCAATTTACAAAAAAGCGAAAAAAGGCCATACCTTCGAAAGCAACCACGCTAAATGATGCTAAAATATATGTTTTAAGTTGGTGAAACCAGAAACAAAAATTAGTGGCGCCACCTAGATAGTTTTAATGTAATTAAACTAATCAAACAAAAACCAATTAAAATTAATAAAAAACAGAGAAAAATAACTAAGCATAAAAAAGAGAATTAGAGATAACTTAGAAATATGTTTAAAAATGAATTTATTTGGATAGTTGTATTCCATGTAATTATTGCAGAACAGCTTATAATTATTTTGCTTAACATCAATATCTGTGACTAAATCGTTGTTTCTTTTTATAAAATTTAAGATAATATTTCTAAAAATAGATAGGTGTGGGTTACTACCCCAAAAAGGCATTTTAATAATGTTAAAATCAAAAGAGTCTCTTTTATCAAAAATATTACTAATTAGTATATTATTCTTAACATTTAATTGTAGGTCTAAAATTTGCAGACTCAGTATTATAATTGGTTTTTAATAATTTCAGATATTGTGGATAATATTTAAAACTAGGAACATAATTTACTATATTACTAAAGATGATTAAGTCATCTATGTATCTAAAAAAGGAACAAGAATCGAAACTAATGCTATCATGTTCATAAAAGAGAAAAAAACAGATATATATATATATATATATACACTGGTGTGCAAAAATTAAGGACTAAGTCGAAAAATTAGCATATCAGCTGAACGAAGAGGCAGAGCGGACAGAAAGACCAATCAGGAGATTAAGTGAGGTGATGTACGGTAGCACATGCGCAGATATGCAGGTAGACGTAATGTCTGAGTAGTAAAGCATGTTGTCGGTGTAAGATTAGTATTTCTGGTAAAGAGATTGCACACCATATAATAGTTAAAATCACACCGAGTTGCTGCCTCAGCGAGAAATGGCAAATAACCAATCTGTTAGACGACATCTGGATGCTTTTACCCGAGGTCGAATCATTGGGAAGTTGGAGGAAAGTCGCAGTGTGACAAGTGTGGCTGCAGAGTTCGGAATTGCTCACAGCATCGTTTCACGACTTTGGAGACAATTTCAAACTACAAGAACAGCTATCCGGGGGTTCAGTAGTGGTCGTCCACGAGAAACCACACCCGGCATGTGTGTGGTATTTTAAACATATCATGTACCTATGTCTACAAGTCCTGTGAGCGACTTCTATTTGAAGTCACTCCTTCACCGTCCGGACTACCTAAGGGTGTAGGGGAAAACAAATCATCACCAGAAATTTCCATAATAATAATTATTTTATTACTATTCAAGCACACTAATCAACCACAAGTGAAACTACAAGAGGAGACCCTAGGAGTGATATAAAGAAAGCAATCTACTCTAAGTAAGCAAGCGCAAGTAATCTGCTTAATTTAATCTAATCTAATCTATCTTAGATTATTAATTCTCAATCCACTAATTTATTATAGTGACAAACTCCGTTCTTAACTCAAGTTGTGATAATGAAGGAAATCTCTCACCTACGTATCGCCACAACAGTTCATCTGCTCCTTCTATGTTACAATTATAAAACCTTGACTTTATATAGTCAAACTAATCTCCATATCAGAGTTTCTTCTTGAGGGATGGCTGTGAAATAACGCGAATGCTAGCGCCAAAGTTTCCCTAAGAAAATTGTTAAGAAGTTCGCTTTCAGATTCGTCACAGTCCTTAATTTTTAGAGAACAATAACATTAATGACTCGCATAGAAACCGTTTTACATATGACTCTTATTCAGCATGCATGCTGTTAAAAATAACATCTCACAATCCTATGTTACTTGTCATCTAATCTGCAACAATAGAGGTCACAATAATGTTACTTAAATTTGAAATACACGTATAACTCTGAAACATTTACTACTGTACAGTGTAAAATGTATTTTTCCGTAATAAATAAAGAGTTGTTAGTATTTAGAGTTTCATTATTTTTCCAATAATCACAATTGAAAATTATTTGACCGAATGTGTTAACCTCTTTAAACATCTCTTTAGAAAAAAAAAATGACACATTGATCCATAAAGGTTTGCCACTCCTGGGCTAGGGCATGCGCAGACCGGGAATTTAATTATCACACCATGTATATATATGTAGGAAAGGAGTGCAAGTTTTCTTTTACTTCTTTTGATTTTTATTGTAAGAGATGGCACCACTAATCGAAACCATGTGAATTTTAGCTGCGCGATACGATGAGATTATGTATTTATAAAGGTGGCAGAAAGAAGAAACTGGGAGTTGCACCAAAGCTTGAACGAAGGCAGGTCAGAGGAAATCGCTCTCTCCGTTGTTTTGAGAAAGAGTACGTGTTTTCGGAATTAGTATGGTGTTATCTCGAATAATTTAAAACCCCTTGTAAATAGTTAATGTTTTAGTTGTGTTATTAATAAATTAAGTTATTTTAACTCTGCGTGCTTATTTTAACATTAAAATCGAACCTTCCCCTAGACGCCGTCCCACAAATTGGGGGTTCGACCGAGAATTTTTTAAACTATTCAAAGTTTTATTTAAGAGCATTTTTTAAAAGTTTTACCTCCTCATCGATTTTTGATTTCCTGAGTGGTACATAGACCTTGCCTTGCATCGAATAGAAACCCGGCGAAGCCTTCAGCTGGATAAGAAATTTTACGAGCGATACGGAAATAATTCAGCGAGAACAGTCAACAAGAAAAAGGAGTCCATTGACTTGGTTAGAAACACGGAATCTTGGCGAATTTCCACGTCAGCTACAGTCAACCAAAACTGGAAGCCCAGCGACTCAACGAGATACTGAACGAATTGAACGGGATTACCTTGATCATTGAGGTCAACACTGACGAGAGAACCTTTGGAACTGCATCGAATTGCGAGTTATCAACACGAAACAAGATTTCCTGTGTCATTGAGGTCAAGGTAAAGTGTCTTCAGAATTACATTGAATTGTGCTAGTATCTTTTTTTGGTATTGTGTGAGTAATAGGCGAAAATTATATAAATGAATGATTTTGTGTGTATATTTCCTGTTCTGTGAACCTGAAATTGAATTTTGAAGTACTAGGTACTATTATTGGTTTAATTGCAGACATAAATATTTGATGTTCCTTCACTTTTGGATTAATAACTGAGTACTTTCCGTGTTTTTTCTTAATCTATTTTTGATAAATGAGAGAAACGCGTTGTTTTTTTAATAAAAAATAAAATTAATAATAACTGTAATACTGTTGTGTTTTGTAAAAGGATTTAAGTTCCGGGAATTCTTTAAAATGTCCATTTTTGTCTATAATTGTTTATAATTGATAATTGCATCTTATTTAAATTATCTTTTGTTTCTTTTTAAGTGAGTAAACTTTTTGCGTGTCATTTTAATGGTTTTGTCTCATTTAACTTGGGTAAAAATTTAAGTTGTTCTCTGGGTCACCATTCTGAGTATAAAAATGGCATTCTTACTCGCGAAAAGAAAAGAGGATTTGGTGTCACTCGCCGAGGATTTGGATCTTACTATCGAAGCAGGTATCACAAAATTGAAGTTAAAGGAGCTGATCGTAAAAAGCCCAGATTACGTTGAAGACGATGTTAAAAAGATGCTTGATAGCATAGTGGAGGAACATACAGAAAGAGAAGAGAGAGAAAGGGCTGAGAGAGAGGATAAGCGAAAGGATGAGAGAGAAAGCCAAAAGTACGAATTAGAGAAGTTACGAATACAAGCGCAAAAGACTGCCGGTATGCCGAATAACACCGAAAACGTTCAAGCATCGAATAAACTGTTTCACGAAACTTTTCATAAGTTTAATATGAAGGAAGATATTGGTTTGAATCTTACCTTATTTGAGCGTCATGCAGAACTGACTTCCTTACCGAAAAAAGATTGGGTTCAAAAACTTATAGGTTTAATACCCGTCGAAATTGCCCATCTGATCGCAAGAGAACCAACTGGTAAGTGTAACGATTACGATCATATAAAGAAGTTGCTCTTACAAAGATTTAAATTATCTCCGGAAAAATTTCGTCAGTTATTTTAACCATCCGAAACAAGACTTTTGAGACTCTAATCGACACTGGAAGCTCAGTTTCGCTCATTCGTGAAGATGTAAGCAAAGGAATCATCGAGCAATCGAAGCTCTCGAAGGACATTGTCGTGTTATCTGGATTGGGAAAGTACGATGTCAAAACAAAAGGATCGTTCCAACGAGAAATCGAATTGGATGGAGAGAAATATTCCGTAATATGGCATGTCGTGCCTGCGGTGCATTTGGAGTTCCAGGCAGTGATAGGATCGGACATTTTGGAACAAGCTTTTGTTGGCTTTGATAAAAAAAGGTGTTTATTTCCGTAAACACGAAGAGAAGGTGTGGTTTGTGAATACACAGGTTTATGAAGCAAGAACTGAAGACGAAATCGAAGTTAAACATGTTATCAATCCTCGAATAAGAAAGGAACTCTCTGAACTAATCAACAGCTATACACCTAAGAAGACTGAAACGACAAATGTGTCCATGAGAATTATCCTGAAGGATGATATACCAGTTTACCAATCAGCACGCCGTTTGTCATTTCTGGAGAATCAGACCGTCAACAAGCAGATCGACGAATGGTTGGATAAGGGAATCTAGAGACCAAACTCTTCTGAATATGCAAGTCCAATCATGTTAGTCAAGAAGAAAGACGGTACCGACAGACTATGCATTGACTATAGGAAACTGAACCGAAAACTAGTCAAGGATCGCTTCCCCTTGCCACTGATAGAGGACGTATTGGATAGGCTGCAAGATGCCAAAGTGTATTCCACGTTAGACTTGAAAAATGGGTTTTTTCATGTCGAAGTAAACGAGGATTGCAAGCATTTCACCTCCTTTGTTGTACCAGACGGGCAGTTCGAATTTAATAAGGTACCTTTTGGTCTCAGTACAAGCCCAAGCGTATTCCAAAGATATGTGTACAGCATTTTTAGGGAACTCATGCGAAAAGGCATCGTAATAATTTATTTGGACGATTTGATCGTTCCAGCTAAAGAGGAGAAAGAAGGTTTGGAAAAACTAAAGAAGGTGTTTGAGGTCGCATCCAGATATGGGTTGGAGATCAAGTTTGAAAAATGCCAGTTTTTAAAACGAAAGGTGGAATTTTTGGGTCACGTTGTCGAAAATGGAACGGTGTGCCCTTCAGTTGCAAAGTCGATAGGTGTCAAGAGGTTTCCTGTACCAACGACTGTCAAACAAGTCCAAAGATTTTTAGGACGCACTGGCTATTTTTGAAAATTTATTCCGTCATACTCTAAAATAGCGGTACCTTTGAGTGATCTAATTAGAAACGACAATCGATTTGTGTTTGAACGAGCTCAAATAGAAGCATTTGAAAAGCTCAAGCAATTATTGACTGAAAGTCCAGTATTAAGTATTTTCCAGCAGGGAAAAACAACCGAATTGCACACGGATGCAAGTTAACAAGGCTACGGAGCCGTCTTACTCCAAGAGGCAGAAGATGGAAAATTGCATCCTGTTCAATACATGTCTAAGAAAACTACTCCGGCAGAGAAGAAGTATAGCAGCTATGAACTTCAAGTTCTTGCTGTTGTCAACGCTATAAAGAAATTTCGTACCTACCTTATGGGAAATCATTTCAAAGTCATAACGGATTGCTCAGCATTTCAAAAGACTATGGAGAAAAAGGATTTGGTTACTCGTATAGCGCGATGGGCATTATTGCTGGAAGAGTTTGATTATGAAATTGTGCATCGTTTTGGCCAGAGAATGCAACATGTGGATGCCCTTTGCAGATATCCAGTCGCAATAATTACTAACGATACTCTAACCGCAAGATTAAGAAGGGCACAACAAGAGGATGAATACACATAGAGTCTAAGGTCACTGATTGAAACAAACAGCAATTCAGACTTTTTCGATAAAAACGAAATACTTTACAAATATGTTGAAGGTCGTGAATTGATAGTTGTACCAAGAGATATGCAAACTGAGATAATTAAGTTAGCACATGAGAAGGGACATTTCTCCATTGCCAAGACTGAAGGAGTTGTGAAACAAGAATTTTTCATTCCCAATTTGAGCAAGCAGGTACAGAATGTAATTGTTAACTGTGTGCCATGTATTTTGACCAACAAAAAGAGTGGAAAAAAGGATGAATTCCTCAACCCCATTCCTAAAGAGGATGTGCCATTAAGTACTTATCACGTCGATTTTTTCGGACGTTTGCCTTCTACTAACAAGAAATATCAGCATATTCTCACAATAGTGGATACTTTTACAAAATTTACCTGTCTTTATCCCGTTAGATCTACTTCCGCAGAAGATGCTTTTTATAAATTAAAATTTTAACAAAAGACTTTTGGTAATCCCAAGAGAATAATAACAGACAGAGGTTCTGCTTTTACTTCTGGAGCTTTTGGAGATTATTGTACTAATGAAAACATTCAAAATTTGCAATTCGCCACCGGAGTACCCAGAGGGAATGGCCAAGTCGAGAGAATACACCGAACTATTATTCCCGTTTGACCAAGCTGTCAATTGAGGAGTCTACCAAGTGGTTCAAGTTCGTAGACCAACTTCAAAGAATTTTAAATAGTACATTTAATCGTAGTACTAAGTGGTCTCCATTTGAATTATTAATTGACGTCACCATGAGAAACAAGGAAGACCTTCGCCTGAGGGAGTTACTGATGGACGAAATGATGGAGGAATTTCAAGAACAGAGGAACCAATTACGACAAGACGCAAAGAAAAATATCCAGAAGATACAGGCAGAGAATAAAAGAACCTATGACAGGAAGCGCAGGAAGGCCCCTAACTACCAGATGGGTGACTTGGTGGTCATTCAGAGAACACAATTTGGGACAGGTTTGAAATTAAGGCCTAAGTTTTTGGGACCATATAGAATAGTTAAAGTAAAACCTAGAGATAGATATGATTTAGAGAAAGTGGGTGATCATGAGGGACCTAAGATAACAAATTCATCTGCTGATTTAATGAAATTTTACTCACCATGATGTATTTTTATAAAAAGGGTTTTCTATTCTTTTTAAAAGAACACAATGTGTATTAATGTGTTTTGTTTTCTTTGCTAATAATATTTCATTTTTGAGAGTTGTATCCTTATTTTTAAATTTGAATGTCTATCTTGGAATTTTTATCTCCGATTAATATTAATTTTGCAGAGGCCGATATTTTGTTGTATGGTATGTAAAATCACTGAGGTCAGTGATTCCCAGGATGGCCGAACTTGTAGGAAAGGAGTGCAAGTTTTCTTTTACATCTTTTGATTTTTATTGTAAGAGATGGCACCACTAATGGAAACCACGTGAGTTTTAGCTGCGCGATACGATGAGGTCATGTATTTATAAAGGGGGCAGAGAAGAAAAACTGAGAGTTGCACCAAAGCTTGAACGAAGGCAGGTCAGAGGAAATCAGTCTCTCCGTTGTTTTGAGAAAGAGTACGTGTTTTTGGAATTAGTATGGTGCTATCTCGAATAATTTAAAACCCCTTGTAAATAGTAAATGTTTTAGCTGTGTTATTAATAAATTAAGTTATATTAACTCTGCGTGCTTATTTTAACATTAAAATCGAACCTTCCCCTAGACGCCGTCCCACATATATATATATATATATATATATATATATATATATATATATATATATATATATATATATAAATTAACACACATGAGGAAGGGACTCACATTGGAGGAATTGTATAAAATAGATCTAATTCAAAGTAAAAATGTGTTAAATGGGTATTTACAGTTTAAAAGGGGAATGCTTGTACGCACTTCCAAGACTCCTGCGCAAGCCGGCCGATGTACGAATGTTTCTCCCCCACTTGGGTTCAAGAATCTGTTCGAGAAAAATCTTGGTGAGCCTCCCTTCTAGCAAATCACGGGGAATTTCATTGGCCCTTTTGCTAGTGGGTATATGTTTCTTTGAAGATCTTCCGATAGTATTCTCGGCGTCACATTGTGGATTCGATTGTCGCAGCTCCGCTGTATATATATATATATATATATATATTACAAAAACAAAATAGTTGTATACCTAAGATAACTATAGTCATGATAGAATAGATTTAGCCACAGAAATACTGGAGCAAACTCCTGGCCTTAGGAACCAGGATTGCAGGTTTAGTCAATGTTTTCGGCCAGCCAACCTTCACCTGAATTTGCAAATACTCTGGGCCATAGGGAAAGTAAGACATTTCTAGAGAAGTTTAACTATTTTTATAAATATAACCGTAATCTATTAATGTAAATTTATAATATTATAGCTTGTTATAATTACTAAAATATTTTTAATTTAAAGTTAAAACTATTAGATCAAAACTTACCACGTGAGTATCACAAACATATTCCCCGACAGTGGACAGTAAGAGTAAAGCAGAAAATTATTAAGTTTTGATAAAATAACATTAATACTATATATATACACATTTAAAACTCTATATATTGTTTTAAAATTTATAGAAAATAAAAGTACCACAAAGACATACACAATTAATTTTAAATAATATATAATATTGTTAATTTACTTAGCTTTAGGCGCCATCTATAGATAAACTGTACAACTAATAACATATTTTTTATTTAACTGTTAGGTAACTTTTTATAATTTTAGGAGGGTATCTGTGTTCCATACAATGTTTAATAAAGTTATTAAAATTTAAATATATATTAAATTTATCACTAACTAACACGTTATTACGATAAATATAATTGAAAATAATATTTCTATATATAGATATAGATAGGTTAGAATTCCAGTAAGGCACTTTAAGAATGTTAAAATTAAAATAATCTATTTTATCATAAAAATTGCTATGCAATTTATAGTCCTTAATACACAATGATACATCCAAATAATTAGTTTTAACTGGATTACTATTAATTTTAATTAGCTTTAAATAATTCGTATAAAAAGTAATATTGGGGTTAAAATTATTATGTTTACCAAAAATAATTAGGTCGTCTATGTATCTAAATATGTAATAATAATTATTAATAATATAATTATTTTCGTAAAAGTGTAATTATGAAATATCCAAACTTCTGCTAGCATGAGGCAAACCTTTGGTTTGTTTGTACAGAGAACCATTAAAATAATGTAGTTTTTTTTAAGACTAAACCTATTAGATTTCTAAATTTTTGTAAATTAATATTAAGTTTATAATTACTATGATTATCTAAAATTACTCTATTTATATCATTGATATTAATGGATTTAAAAAGATCTTCAAAGTTATAACTATAAACTGAATAAATATTTTTATTTTTAAAAAATCTATAATATATTTACTGTTTTTAATTATAGCTTTATTACATTGCTTATTGATGATGTTTCGTATAATATTACGCAGCATTTTACCTGCAGTAGTGATATAAGTTTTAAAACCATTTGTTACTGTTCTAAATTTAACAGGATTTTTATGGAATTTTTGTGTTAAAACTTAATATGGAAACTTAATCTTATGAAGGGAAACACCCAATTTTCTATATATAGCAATAGTTCGATTATTAATTTATTTATCTGATAAGTCCAATCTTTTAAAAGATTCATTGTTTAAAAAGTGTTCTTTAATCATATTATTATAAAAATATTTACAATTTATAGCATAATTACCAGGCACTTTGTCTATGTAAACAATGACAAAATTCTTTTGTAAATCATAAATCTTCTTTTTTACATCTTTATAAGTACGTACTGATTTATACCTCTAAAGTACTGATTTATGTCTCTCTCTAAAGAGAAACCATATTTAACTGCAGATTTGGTAATAAAATTATTTATATCATTATTAATTTGTTTTTTAACAGTATTATTGTTGTTAGAAATTGTTAATCTAAAACTAATGCCTTTACACATGATATCTTTTAAAATTATGTCCTTGATTATATTTAAATTGCCTGTGACTACATGTTTATGATAGCTATGAATAAATTCATGATAGTTATTACATTTACACTCATCTATGTCAAGAGAAGGTGATCTATTATTGTAATTAAAGATAAATCTGCCCATCATTTTATCATATTTAAAAGCTTTTATAACAATTACATTCCTAACAGGAAAAAGTGACAAATGTCTATTAATTACACTAGAAACTCCATAATAATATATATAGTAAGCCTAAGTATAACTAGTCAGAACATTAAGAAACATTAGCCACAGTAGTCCAATAGCAACCTCTTGGCCTTAGGAACCAATATAAGGAATTACAATTTGTCTACAATTATTTTATTTTATTTTATTATACCATATATTTATATATATAGATACATAAGCTATATATATATATATATATATATATATATATATATATATATATATATATATATTAATTAGTAGTTGACAAGTGGTATGATTTCTTTAAATTATCTATTGATTATTTGGCCCAGAATACAAGTGAGTGTAGAAGATGTTGGATGGATGAGAAATCATTTTGTAACAGGATACCACTTTTATTTCACTTAAAAGACGTCCCAACAAAGAACATAAAATCACGTATAAGCAACAGCAGACATTAAAGGAACATAGTGACGAATACAAGGGGTGGCGTGAATTTTTCAGAGAATCTCCGCTTTTATATGAAACCCAGACTGAGGGTTTCAAAAGTCACCTGCGTGATTGGTAGGCAAATATCGTATGAGGTGATGACATAAGGTATAATTGAAAAAATGCTGAGTAGATAAATTTGCAGTGTTAAAGTTATGATTACATCTCGTTAGGCATGTAAACTATTAGTTAATTATTTACGCGAAAGCTCTGGAGGGTCTGGACCACTGCAAAGTAAAAAGTTTTTAAGATGAAATTAACGTGAATTATATATTACATCCCCTCCCCCTCCTTAAGATGCGTGTGTCCGCTAGAGCCCTTGGTACACAACCGTATCTCACAGAGATTCCAAGTATAAAAGTAAAATTTAGATTAATATTATTTTAGAAAATTCCCCTTTACTTAAACATAAACATATATTCGAAAATATGCAAAAATGTGCAATCTCAAAGTGTGTAAAAATATTTGAAATAGCTATGCTCCACCTTATTAATACTGAATACGAAATCACAAAAATAAAAAAAATTTTAAGTACAGAAAATAATTTCATAGAAAGCAAAATTTCTTAATATTTTTAATATTTGCACAGTTTAAGCTCTCTAAAATAACTTGTATTTACTTTAAATCGATTTATAAATTTTTTCAATTCAAATTCTTCGACAATCTTAATGTTTGTTCACTATTTTAAATTCATATTTTGTTAGCTGCCAAAGGTAGAAGCTTTGGGTATTAATCTTGTATCATTACTCCAAATAAATGAAGTACGGATTATCCTCTAAAGTTTCAGCAACTGACTTTTCTTAGATACATTATACAAATACAATAAACTTTAGAATTATTTGTACATTTTTAAGTTTCGGGCTAAAATTACTCAAAATTAATACTATCTTTTGTTTTAAAGAGGATATACATTCATAATAAACATTTTTGAAATTTAAGAATTCATAAAATTGTTGAGTTTGCAAATATTTTTTATGCATTAAAATTGAACTAATACCCAGGTTTTGATATTTTTATGCAGATAATTTTTTATATCGATACAATTTATTTGATATATTTAATAGCAATAAGAATTTTAAGTTATGGTAGGATTTTGTTTACTTGAATGATATTTAAATTTAATATGCAAATGAACAACTTTAAATGTGTATAAAAAGATAATAGTTCTGGGAGCTTTTGGACTAAATTACTAATAAGGAAGTAAAAATAAATAAGCAAATATGTTTGTCGCGGCTTGAAGGTCACGGGTGTAAGAGAGTTCTGGGGGGGGGGAGTCAGATATGATCTTAAACAAGATTAATAAAAAAAATTTAATGTACCATGTTTTTATAATGAACTATAAAGTATAAAAAAAAAACAAGTTCATCAATACGCTTGGGTCTCGTTTTTTTTTCTTCTTTTTTCACATTTTCATGCTTTGCCATCCACTTCTGAGCTATGGTTCAAATTTCAAGTCTCTAGCTCACCGGGAAGTTAGTTTAAAATCAATTACAAAATTCCACTCGGACAGACATACAAGAAAGCGAGTTAATAAAAACACATGGTAAAATAGCTTGTTTTATCCGATCTCTTTAACACTTTATGAATGATATACAACTTTACAGCTTAACTCTGTGAGCAATCTGAAATCCTAACACTGAATCCGATATATAAGATTATTGAAAACCACTTAGCATCAGTCGGAGCTCCTTGTGACAATCCTTATCGAACCCCGATAGCTCGATTATATATAGCTCCAATGTTATTTACTTCCACAACTCTTCATACATTCTACAACGACTATTAATTTCAGGAAGCGCAATCTTCAGACACAATACCCTCTCTCTTATTCTTAGATTTCCCGATTTAAGATCTCAACGATTAACCATTGACCTCGTATACCCAACGCAAGGGTTTAAATAGTAGTTAGATTTGCGTAAAATCAAGTCATCTCTACGGAGAGCGGTTTTTAACTGAAATCACTGTTAAAGAATGGTTTCTCCTAGAGAATTAGTAGAAGAACCTGAATATTACCAGTTACATGTTTACATTTAGTAGAAATGTGATATAGAAGAGTATATATAAATATAGATGAATATAAATCTAGATAGAGATCATATAAATAAGAAAGGTAGTCAGAATGACATAATGAGTACCTCAGGGAAGTTACACCTTTTTTTTTAACATTTATAAAGGAATACAAGGATTAAGGATTACAACACAAACATCCAAGCCATCTCCGGAATTGGAACCCAAGCCCTACGGCTCCGCAATCAGCATCACTAACCACTATACCAGATGGCCGGCTAAGTTACACCTTTGACTATCAAAATACTATTGACTTCCCACTTGTAACTTTTGTCAGAAAATATTAGTGTTTTTGTAGAAATAATTATAATATGCATAAAAATATGTCATAAATAACAACAACAATGATAATAATAATAGTAAAATTCTTTTTGGTTAACTTGCATTTTCCACTCTCAGGAAACTTTGTTTTTCGAGTTATTGTGAAATATTATACTCACGATAAGAAGTAAAACATGTCTTAATGATTGTGAAAGACGTGGGTCAATCTTCTGATTTAGTTACTTCAGCCTGTTTTTCACCCTCGGTGCTCTTATATACAGTTTTAAACCTATTTTTTTTAGAACAGTCAGCAGGCTAAAAATCTTCAGATTACCGATTTTGAGATTTTGCTATTTCTAAAATCTCTAATTTATGACTTTTCCAGTGATAAAACATATTTTCTATTTCATGAATTAGAAGTACGTCAAAATGATCTTTAAAAATATTCAGCTGGTATGCCACGTCCACTTTTACAGATAAAAAAATAAACACCGTCCCTTTAAGCCAAAGAAGCAATTTCGAAGCCTCAAACTGTTTTATTTATTCATACGCAATTAACAGTAAACTAACTGCAAATATAACTGTTTATCCCTTTTTGGAGGGAAGTTTGCATACTTTCATAGAATTTAATTAAAATATTTGAGTTTTAATGCTAAATGAACAATAATAATGTAAATCACGGGAAGTAGAAAAAAATTCACGATTTGAATGCAAAAGAAAGGAAAATTCACGATTTGAATGTGAGTTTTCTTCTTTGAAGAAAAAAAAAATAAATGCATTGAAGCATTTTAACTTCATGTTTATGATGTGGCTTATTCAATCAAAAATTTTTAAAATGCAATGCCAATGTAATATATCAAAATTTAAAAAATGCATCAAAAATAGAGATTAGAATCCCGTTGAATAAGCTGTAAATGCCCTGAAAAGTCTCGATATGGATAGTCTAATGAAGACAATATGATCATTTTTTCACAATTCAAGAAGAAATGAAAGGAAGAAGGAGATAATATATATATATAATAGGCGAAAATGGGACAGGATATTTGATGATGTAACATTGCATTTACAAAAATTACTGGTTCCTAAAAATTATATTTTTAAAATTGTGTAAAAAATTAAATTTTTCTAAACTTACCGTATGAAAATACTACAAGTTCACATTTTATATTCCTTATGTATACTTCAGCATACTGAAGAGAGATTTTTGAAATATTGCAAAAACATTTAGCTAAAAAACACATGTCGAGACAAAAAGTGACAACTTTGAATAAATTCAGTGATGATAAGTAAAAGTTTGTTTGTGAAAAAAACTAAACAATATATATTTGAAACTCCTCACTTCACTATTAATGTAATTGTCTATTTATTGCACAGACAAGTTTTTAAGCTTTAGTATTCAAAAGTTTCCCAATAAAAGTTACGTAAGGATAGCTCAAATGCGATGCCCCTTTACGCATTTGTTATATACATAAAATACATAAATTTCATATTTAAAAACATAAAAACAGCTTTATTTTGGCTGTTTTAGAAATAATTTGTTCAGTTTAGAGAAATTTTTGAATTTTTTAAAAGTTTTAGAAACTGTGTTTGCATGTGAACACACAAAAAACTGATGAAAAATTTCAAAATGTCGTATAATCATCCGAATGCAATAGCAAATTCATACCAAAATCATATTGATATACACTCACTTCCAAAAGTTAAGCACGGAGAGGACAATCCTGATTTCCGGAAGCCAATCAGAATTGAAGAGGATGCAATTCGCTGCAGAGGTAGATGGAAGTATGCAAATATGTTAGGTAACAGCCAATCGTGCTTTCATGTCAAAAATATGCAAAAAGGGCAGTCTTATAAGAAGCCAGATTTATGAAGGGTTACCGAAGTTGATTGTAAGTGCTGATAGAAGGTGTTTAAAACTTTCGTACAATTTGTTTTCAAGACATATGTGTTTCTATGACTTCCAGAAAACAAATGGAAGATTCTGAGAGCTGGCGTGCTGTGGGGCGCATTGAAGCAGGACAGTCGATCACAGATGTTGCTCTTTTCTTCAGCGTTTATCATTCTGTAATTTCACGTTTATGGAGACAATTCGAAACCACACAAACAGTTGTCCGAAGATCCGTAGGCTGTCGCCCAAGGGTTACAACCCCTGCGGAAGATCGATATATTGATATTGTAGCCAAGCGGAATCGCAGAGCGACCTCCACAAGTGTGACATCTATGGTTACAGCGTCCATTGTTAAGGCTATATCTGCAGCTACTGTACGCCGAAGATTACATATGAATTGACTGTACGCCCGGGTACCTCGAGTTTGTGTTCCTCTATCCGTCCAATCAAGAAGGGCACGATTAAAGTGGTGCCGGGAGTATGGCAATTGGACTGTTTCTGACTGGGGCAATGTCATGTTTACTGATGAGTCAAGATTTGCTCTGGGGCCAGATGACAAGCGTATAAGGATATGGCGTAAACAAGGAATACGCAATCAGGCCCAAGACATCACCGAACATCACGCATTCCGAGGCAGAAGCATTATGGTGTGGGCAGGGATTTCATTAGGATACCGCACCGACCTGCACACCTTTAAACGGTGTTCTGTGACGGCTGTCCGGTATCGAGGTGAAGTCCTAGAACCCATTGTGAGATTTTACGCTGCAGCAGTTGGCTCTACTTTTGTTTTAATGAACGATAACGCACTTCCCCATAGAGTTGACATCGTCGATAACTACCTGGAGAGTGAAAGGATTGCGCATATGGCGTGGCCAGCATATTTGCCCGACCTTAATCCCATTGAAAATCTTTGGGATGCTCTCAGCCGTGCTATATTTCCACGTTTCCAATCTGAAGCCACTGTTATTGAGCTGGAAACTGCTCTACAAGAAGAATGGGGATTGCCTAATTCTGCGGTGGTTGACGCTTTAATTGAAAGCATGGTCAGAAGTTGTAAATTTTGCATACAGATCACATACCCTATTAATGTCCTTTTTTTCATTTTATGCTGTTTATTTTAATATAATACATAATTCTGTTTAAGTCTCCAGTATGACATTATCTGATAACTTACAAAAACTGAATATTGTTTTCATTTCTGTATATAATTATTGATTTTATTTTATGTATAAATATATATGCTACTTTACTGCCAAATTTTGTGTCAATCAAAGCAGTATTTGTTGATTTTTTTGCATTCTACAATTTCGTGCTTAACTTTTGGAAGTGAGTATATTTTTACATTGTATGTATGATGCTTTGTGGCCAACTTTGATATGGTAATGCATCAACGTTTAAAACTTTTCAAATGTTAATACATAATTTGATTAAATTCATGTAAATGCTACAGAATATCTCGTTAGACAAAAACTGAAAAATACTATGTATGTGTTTTCTAAGAATTTTACAACTTTTTTGTTTCCTTTTTTTTCTTAAAATTTATTGACATGATGCTAATGTTTAATAAAATGTGGCAAATACATGTTGTAGTTCATAATTTTTCTGATGAAGTAACACTTCATTTAAAAAATGCATTTTTTTCAAAGTGATATTTTTCAAACTCCGTAAACCTCATTCTCAGAATTTACTGTGTGAATGCACATGAAATTTCCCCCTCATATTACTGATATGTAACTTTATATCGTAAAGTAAGCTTTTTGAAATATTTCTAAAATATTTTGCTAGAGAGCTGCTATTGTAAATAATGACAATTTTCAAAAAAATCAAAGTAATACTTTTACGTTGCATGTTTGTGAAAAATCTAAACAATATATTGGAAAAATATCACTTGAGTTTAAATATAAAAGTACAATTAATACACAGGCAAAATTTAAAGATTTTATATTTAACAGTTTCTGAGAAGGTACATAAAAAACCTCAATTTAACATTGTCGGTATAGGGGCACCGACTAACCTTAACTTTCGTTTTAATTCCTCCGTCCGATTTATTTTTAACCTTTGTAATCCCATTAAGAATCCACTGACAAAATGTAATATATTACAGAATGAAAAAATTCAATTAAGCTTTTAATTGTTAAATTATAAAAGATAAGAATTATTTTAAACGATTTTTTTTGCCACCGTTTTTTCCTTTTGTGTAGGCGTGATAAATAAACCAAACCATTGTAGCAAACTTACTTCAATTAAGGAAAAGCAAAATACTATAAGAAAACCAAAATTTGACGCTCTCATATTTTGTAAAATGACTTACGTATTGTGTCTGATGAAAAATTTTAAAACTTTAGTCAAGTTTCAATTAGTGCTACAAATTGAGAAAAAAAAATGTTTTTACCCGTCTGTCATCCGTTAGGGCACAGTTAAATATTGCGACTTGACATTCCATTAATTATTTTCTGAATGGGTTTCTTCAACTCTCTCTCAAGCTCTTCTGCTTATAACCTTTTTGAAAATTTTCAAATTAATATTTTTGAATATAAAGTAATCCTAATCAGATAGAGTCCTATTGTACGGATGGAATAAAAAAATGAAGTTTTACAAGCGTAAACAAGAAAAAAAAATGTGTTATTTCCTACGCGGATTTTTTTTTCTCCTTATTTTTTTACTCATGAATCTGGAAACCTTGAATATACTCTATGTACACACATTGTGGAAAAATCCTTTCAATGTATATAGCTATAGCTTAAAGATGAAAATGATTCATCTTTGTTTCTTAATTTTCTGTGCCTGTAGCTTATCTTTGATTTCCCATTCCATCTGAAACATTTGATGTCATCCAAGTAACCAAAACATAATGACACCATGAGAGAAGAATACATAGATTGTAGAAATAATTAATAACATACATTCCTCAAAAATAATTCAAAAAGTGTTTGTATAAATATTTGTACGTACAGAATATACGAGAATATTTCAAGAATCTCTTTGAATTGTGCAGTTTTCTTACGTATTGTTTGAAGGCTTCTAATGTTTCACATAGCATTCAGTCAAACATAAGCTATGAAAGAATCTTTTCTTATAGATTTTTTTTGGGTTCGCATTGATTTCTCTAATTTGATTATCTACCTTACAAATGGGAGAAATTATAAATTTCATAAAAACTTCAAATTACAATTTTAAATAAAATTGAGTTTTTTTTTCTATTAAAATATTTTTTTCATTAGAAATGTTTTCGACTCGTTAACTGTTTTCAAAATCTAGAATTGGAGCAAAATATGCAATGAAAATTTGTATGCATTGCTTTACAGCAGAAGAAATATATGTATATTTGTTCGCATTAAATCAATTGAACAGCACCATAATGATGTCCAAATCTATAGTCATGGTCAATTTCAAGAAGGAAAATAGTTCTATGATATATATACAAATATTCTGCACAGATGTCACTCATAGTTCTTTTAAAGTATTCTGCAATCTAAAGCAATGTTCCGCGATTGACAGGATAACATTTCTTACTTTGGGATTGAAATAAGTTTATCCGAAAAGGATTGGAAAATACTTTTAACACGATCCTATCACATATACAGTGCAAGGATCTGAGTTACCAGAATGTGAAGATTACTTTTATCCATAAAATGCATTTGAATTTCATTATAATTCTTTAAAGAATATGTGTGTCCATATTCTCAAAACTACTTCATAGTGATGTCTTTCTTTGTCCTTAAAATATGAAGTTCACACTAATAATAACAACAGAGTGTGGAATTTACACTCCTTCTCAAAAATAAGCAACATACACTAAAGTTAGAAGAACTCGAGAAGAAGAAAGGTTAAGCATCAAAATTAACATATGTATCTTGCAGTAAAATGCAAAAGAAGTTTCGGAGTAAATTAATTGTATAACCACACGTAAAGCTGTGTGTAAAATGCCATATATATATATATATATATATATATATATATAAGGGAGCCGTGGGTAGCCTAGTGGTTAGAGCATCGGACCCAGACCGGAAGGCCTGGGTTCGATGCTCGATGCCACCAAATGCCCGCCGAGTATAAATCGGAGAACATGCTCGTTAAATCTGTGGGTCCGAACGGTGTCGCCACCTATCGTGTTGCGTGATCAAAATCGCCCTGTTACCCTCTTGGGGGGCTCAAAGCTTAGGCTAACAACAGGCGTAAAATTTAGCAGCGATGAATTTCATGAACCGTGGTCTGATGTTACTGTCGATCAGGTGGCATAAGCAACAACGCAGCAACATATATATATATATACACTCATGTCCATAAATTAAGGATAATTCAGAATCCCACAGAAATTGAACTCTAAAATAAAAATTTCACCTGTAGAATTATCACACACATCTTGAAGAAGAATATGCAAATTACAGGAAACCACCAGATGGATGATTTTTTACGTGGTAAAATTATCGGACGACTGGAATATGGACATACCCAGCTAGAAGTATCCGAGGAACTTGGAATCGTCCAGAGTGTCATCTCCAGGCTTCGGCAACGATTCCAAGATGATGGTAATGTGAGTAGATGTTACAGCACAGGTCGCCCTCGAGTTACAACGCCGAATGAGGACCGGTATTTGGCAGTTACTGCCAAAAGAAACAGTCGGAGCACAGCATCAGACCTATATCGTCAGCTCTCTTCAGCTACCGATACGACAATTTCAAGGCAGATCATGTACAGACGCTTAGGGAATATCGGTCTATATGTTCGTAGGCCTGTCAGACGTGTTCCCCTTACCGCAACTCACTGTCGCCTGCGATTAACCTGGAGTAGAGAGCATGCATTGTGGACACCGCAACAGTGGTCTTGTGTGATGTTTTCCGACGAGTTCAGGTTTAGTTTGCAGTCTGATTCTCGCCGGACTTTCATATGGAGAGCGCCAGGTACCCGTTACCACCAAGAGAACACCATTGAACGACACCGTTAAGGTGGTGCAGGATGGCTCGTTTGGGGATAAATTATTCTTGGTTCCAGAATTGACCTGCATGTTCAGAGTGTAACGATGACAGGCCACATCTATCGAGATGTTATTCTGGAACAACATGTACGTTTGTTTCGGTGCGCCATGGGTGCTGAATTTCTGTTTATGGATGACAACACCCGTCCTCACCGTGCAAACATTGTAGACGAATGCCTTCAATCGGAGGATATCACCCGTATGGATTGGCCAGCATACTCAGCGGACTTTATTCCAATAGAGCATAATGTGAGATATGCTTGGCTGACGAATTGCAGCTCGTCAACCCCTCCCACCTGTCTACCGGAACTTTGGAGGGCATTGCTTGATGAGTGGTGTAGTATTCCCCAAGATCAGATTGATAGTTTGATACTCAGCATGCGTAGGCGTTGTAAGGCCTGTATTGCATCGTCCGGGAGACATCCTCCGTATTAACCATCATACTAACCATGTTATACTGTTTTTTGTAAATAGGTTCTATTTTGAAATTTGCTCCAGGGAGTAAAAATTGCAATTTTTATTAATTATGTCAAACATATAGCATTTTTTTTTTTTTTTTGCTCTTTACCTTTTGTTTAATAAATAGACTTTACAAATAAGTCAAATTTGTTTTGTTTCGGTCTATTTCTTTGAATGAACTTCATTATGCTTAATTTATGAACACGAGTGTATATATATATATATGTGTGTGTGTGTGTATCTGTGTGTGTATAAACACATTCATTTCAGCGGTTGCTATTTCTTTCTACGCTTTGTAGCCCCAGGATCCCGGTGTATTTTTTAAATCCCGGGATAAAAAACACTAATCACGGGATTTAATTTTGTCTGAATTATACTTTGAATTAATTAATTTTATTTTGAATTATTAATTTTGAATTAATCTGAATTAATTTATTTTATTTTGAATTGTTAATTTTGAATTAATCTGAATTAATTTATTTTATTTTGAATTATTAATTTTGAATTAATCTGAATTAATTTTTTTCAAAGTATCATGAATCTGTGTTACATTTAATGTATTTTATAAACTTTTTTGTACTGTGTCCGTTTAATGTCACTTTCCTTACGTGTTGAGCCTTGTAGGGCTCGAGTAAGGTGTGTATGTTAAAAAGTGAAATTTAAAATGTTTTCTCTTATATTTTTCTGTAACTTTCTGCCCATTGGGAGTGGGGTCAGAAAACGGACTCCTCCCCCCTCAGCTGTCCGGTGTCAGCTAACTTGGACAGAGGCAATTAGAATTCTTAGAAGCTATCTAGTAGGATTTTCAGCTTCAGGATCCCGGAATTCCAAAACCTCAGGATCACGGCGTTTTATCCAATCCCGAAATCTCAGGATTAAAACAACTGATTCCGGAATTTAATTTTCGTCTAAATTATATTTAAAAAAATTTTCTCATAAAAATTTTCTAAGAATTTAAATTTTTAAAAATTTATATTTTGTTTATAAAACATCTACGTAGAATTTTTTTGTGCAATTATAATCGCTATAGCTAAAAAAAATATATGCACAGCTCTCATTTCTCGTTTGGGAGAACGTCGAACAGATCTAACTGGTTTAATGCAATGTTTACACAATAACACAAGCAACATCCCCAGAATAGATTTTGTCACAGTTCCTTTTTCAATTAAATGCCATTAATTAATAGCGGACCTGCTTGGAAGACTTGAGACACTTCCAATCCCATTGCATCACTAACAGCTCGTGCAACTGGATCTACAATTTCAAATTAAGTAAAACTTGAAATTGATTCACATTCTGATTCAATAGCAGAAGAACTAAATAAAGTTATCAAATAAGTATATGCACCAATGCAGTCTATTAGATTTTAGACACTGTCATCAAAAATTCAAAAAGAAATGTCTCTTTTTTGAAAATGGAGGGAGACGTGGTGACTACCTGAAAAGAACATACTCCAACTTAATGACGATAATACCTACGAGTAAGGAATCCGAACATGCATTTTCTTCAGCAGGACAATTTGTAACAAAAATAAGAGGCCTTTTCAAAAATGAAACGCTGGAGGAGCTTTGTTTTAATAAGGTTATTTACAAAACCACCAGAAGTCAAGAAATGCTTTTTTTTTAAAAAATTTAATTATGTACTATTTTTATCTGTTTTTATGATAAATTATTTTTTTATTTGTTTCATTAAAGTAATATTAAATCAATTTTAAATTATATTTTCAGTTTTATTATGCAATTTCAACTATACTAATATGTAAGTATTTTTAATAAATAGTCCAATCCTAATCCAGGGACCAGTCCCGGGATTTGGATAATGTAATTCCGAACTCCCGGGATTGAAAACATGACACGGGATTGCAATCCCTATTACTTTCATTACCTTGGATGCTTATTTCGTTTCTTTGGTGCTCATTTCATTACTTCTTTGATACAAACTTTTACGAACGAGTTATAAACAGCATTTCAGTCAAAATACATATACTGATATGCAATCGAACAGATCTATTCTGGGGAATGACCGTCAGAGATTGCCCAAGCCTTAAATTTCAACCACTCGCTAACCACCATTTGGGGAATCATTATATCAAAATGAACATGCAGCTTCATAAAGGCCTGATAGTGGACGTTCTAGGATTACAATAAACGCAAGAACCGTTATCAGTGTCTGTAAGCTCGGCATTATTGAACGAGTTAAGCCCATAAACTTCCTTCGAGCGTTTTGACTTCATCAAGAATAGTCATATCCTGAAAAACTGTTTACAAATGAATGCATGACAGTCATCTGTGTTTCAAATGACCATCAGCTTGCCGGCCTTTGACATCATCTAACAGAAGAGCTCGGTAGCCGTGCACTTTGGGTCATATCCACTTAGACACAACAGCAAGGGCCACTGATTGTTCAACGATGAATCCCAATTATGTATAAACAATAATTTTTGACGTTTACGATCTGGAGAATTTCAGAGATTTGATTTCAAATTCTCAGTATCACTGAAAGATACAGCTACAGTTGTTCTGGTGTGAGAAATTGAACAAGGAAATCAGTCAATGGTTAAATTGATCTCTTCATTTTTCCGTTCTGGTTCAGTGGCAGCAGTTATTTATCGGGATGTAATGTTCGACCTATATTCTCGCCCATTTCTGGCAGTCATGTGTCTTGATATCATGATTATGAATGATAACGCAAGAGTACATGGAACTCGAGTTGAAAATGCTGTTGCATATGAAGCTGCTTCAAATGGAATAGTCAGCATGTTTGCCAGACTTGAACCCAATATAGCATTCTTGGGACACACTTGGGAGACATCGTTCTGTTCTGTGCAATCGTCTCCAAAACCTTAATGACTTGGCAACATGTCTTCTGCGAGAATGGGCGCAGATCCAATAAAGAGTGACTGACGATCTGCTTATAGGTATGAATCTTCTTTGTCAAGCTTGCATCTCGAGTAGCGGTGATCACATGCGTTACTGATAAATGTTTGCAACTCAAAATTTTTTCGCACCATTTAGGGTCGTTATAGTTTATACAGCTTATTTAAAAACTAATTGCTGTTTCCCTCTGATATTTTTGAGTGTTATTCCGTCATCTTCTGTTCAGCAACTTATGAAAATGTTATTATGTTTCAATAAATTGTTTTCATTTTGTTACCATTTTTCTGTTCGTTGCTTATTTTATTGAGATGGAGTATACTACAAGAGAATGTCTGCTTTATATATGCATATAACTTTGAAATTGCATTATTCTTGAACTATCAAATACAAAGATAAGTAATAAATTAAAATGTTAAAAGCTTTCACCCTTTTTTCCCTCTTTCCCCCTTAATTCGAAGCAACAAATCAAAAGGATTTCTTCAAACCACCCTACGGTGGTGAGTAAGACATTCAAAAAGTTTGAATGTTTTGGCTCTAAAAAAGATGAGATATATTCAAATTGATGTGTGTGAAAAAAATTGATTACTACTTATATCAATTTATGAAATGCTAGTTTATACGCATAAGTCGAGCGTTGTCCATTAACTAAGTGGTCATTATTGTGAATTCGTGGGTTAGTGTTGTTTCTATCGAGTGTAGGCTTGAGTCTCCTGATTCCACTCAAGATCCTACGTTTCGAGAATCTGATGCACGTTAAACTCGTCGTGGCTCAAAATCCTAACACTGTTGTGGTGTGGAATCCTGGAAAGTAGGGTGTTTGTGAAAACACCCTCTTCATCACTTGGCAGAGGGTAGCTATGACGAGGTCTGTCGGCCCTCGTGTAGTTTGTAGGTGTAATGTTAATAAACAAAGAATTAATCAGGGTGTATCTGTTCTAATATACCCTCAAAATATGAAGACTCTGAACAGAGATTTTCAGTTTTTTAATTTATATTGTTCTGCACTCTAAATGTACATCTTTCGATAAAACATTTGAAATCAAAGAACAATATTAAAAGCCATGTAACACTTCTAATATTTAAGAGACTCTTCAACTGAATTCCTGGCCATTTAACAACTTTTCATTTTACGTTTTAATTGGAACGCTCTAGAAATTTTGTGTTTCATTCTTTTATTTCAAAGGAAAATATATTTCCGAGGTTATGTTTCAATCTACAGTAGCTCTTTTGAGGTGACAAATTTATTTACATCGACCAAAAGGCTAATTATTAAACATATCTCATCCCAATGTTTTTTTCACAGAGTTCATAATACGATAATAATTGGAAAATAAGTATATTACTTGACATTAACATTTCTTGTAAATCAAATCAATCTTTGAATATACTAAAAGTGTTTATAACAAACTCTTGAAAGAGCTAAGAATATTATTTCTTAGAAATAATTTCATACACTTACGAAATAATATTTTTTCAAAATAATTTGAAAATTCCTTAAAAATTCCTAGAGGTACGCGTATCACAATTGCAATACCAGTGCTTTAGAAAAAAGAACCCAAGGAAATTGGTACCGATTATGAGCTCAATGTTTAAAAAAACATATATTAAAAATGCAACAAAATCCAATACAAATGTAAGTGAATAATAGTGTTTAATATTTTCATTAGGATTTTTTATTAATTTTATTTAATCATTTATTTAATAGGTGGAGAGTGTATAGGCAAATAGTTTCTATACGCTACTTTTTAAGTATCAACATAATCTTCCATGTCTCTATAAAGAACATTTTCCACATTCATGCCAAAAGCTCATGTAACTTAAAATTCCACTTTCCTTTTTATTTTAACTTATCTGTACGAACAGACGCAGAATTTTCTAGCATCATAAGCTTAGAGGATATTTATTATTTTTCGCAATTAGAATTTTTAGTGAACTAATTTATATTTACATTTTTTAGAAGATGAAAAAGAAAGTCATAAATTCTATTGAATATTATCAGTGGTTGGAAGAAAGACTTTCGAAAAAAAGTCATAGGAATTAACTTCAAAAGTGTTCATTAATAGAACATCATATGGTTTCACGCTTCAGAAATATGACCGATACCATTTTAAATTAACCTAATTTGTTTGTTTAGACGAACATATTAATTACATTGACATTTTCAAATATATTCCTTGTTACTTTGAAAAAAAAAATGTAAACGCACCACACAATACTCCAAGGTAAATTGTGTTTATCATCTCTCAGTTCAATTTATGGCACTTCAAAAAAAAATCGGAAAATGGTATTTTATAATTCGCCTCTTTGTTTTCTTTACCAAATACACTTTTTAATACATCGACATATTTCTTCAATATTTTATACGAATAAGATGCAATCAAAATTACTTTAAAATAAATGAATAGGAAGTACAGTTTTTGTGTAGTTGAAATTGAGCAGCTGAATTGAGGTTTGTAGACTGAAGAAACAATATTCCACGTATTCAATGCAATTTACTGACTGCAATTTCAATTTAATGAAACTGACGCATTCCCAAAAACATCGAATCCCTTCTAGACGTAATTTTAAGGATGAAATTTTTTTGAATCTGCATACTCTTGGAAATATTATTTACAAGTGTAAACGAGAAGGAACATACTATAAGTCTAACAGAATGTGATTCATGAAATATACAAGCCTAATACTTATCCAATAATGCTATGAAACTAAATTATTTTCATATCCCGGTTTTGCCTCTTGCTTTCTAAGATGCAAAACAGAGAGTTACGCATAATATCATGGTTTGGGAAACTCTGTTGCTGTTGTTTCCAATGCCACCTGTCTGACGGTGTCAGACCACGAAATTCATCGTGGCAAGGGCTAGGTGTACACCTGACGTCAGCTTTTAGCTTTCAGCACCATGCAGGTAACAGTACGATTTGGCTCGGTTCTTACACGATAGATGGCGTCCCCACCTATCTCTACCTCCGCAATTTAGGCATGGAACTGGAGGGAAGAGAAATATTCTTCTGTCCCCAGCAGCCATGGTTTCTACTGCGACCACCCACCAGACTTTTGGACCCACTCATTTAACGAACAGGTACTCCGTGTGTACTTGGAGTGTATTTGGTGGCATCGGGAATCGAGCCCAGGTCTTCCGGTCTAGAGTCCAACGCTCTAGCCACTAGGCTACCCACTAAGCTACAAACAGAAACTCTGACCGCATTCTATTCCATCTCTTACTTATCGTTTTCTCACTGTGTGTTTGAACAATGATAGGCAATCTTTAGGCTTTTATTTATCCCACAGGCATAACAAAGTATGTTTTTTGTCTTTCGATTATGTATAGCTCAATCGGACCTAGAAATAATTCTTTTAAATAAATGTATGAATATGTAAAGTATTAAAAAATAAATTTGCCAAAATATTACCAAATGAAATACAAATACATAGGCACTGTGTGCCAAATTTAGCTCCGGTTAATTTTTACCAAATCCCCACAAAAATGAGCGGTTGTTCTCCAATTGACTGATTAAAGTAATATTTCGTTTCATCCTGTCAAAAAATTAAGATTAGGCGAACAAATTATTTTAGAGGCATTTTTTCAATGAAACTATTTCCTCCAAGAAAGCGGTATTTACTTTTTATTTTAACCCCTCTAGCTTTTCTTAATGACTCATTGTTGAATAAAATAACAGAGCGAAGGATGAAAAACAAGCAATAGAGTGAGGAGAAAAAATGATAATAATTTCGTTGTCTTCATCTTGAACACTTTTCTGCTTCAACTGATTCGGTTGAGATGATGAGAGAGCGATTTTCATTACTCGAATTTTTCTCGTCTCACTTCCTCCTTTTATTTTTCTTTGAAGCATTCATCCTTTTTATAATTTGGTACAGCACTGAGAAACAAAAAGGTTGAAGAAGAAAATCTTGAAGCAACTTTTGCGATGAGCAATTACAAGAATGAAAACAATGCTCGAGTTATTTACTTCAATTCAGAATTAAAATAATGCTTCCGTATTCAGAGACATCAAGTAAAAAAATGTATTATCTAACAATAAGTGCCTTCTTTTCGTCACTTTAAGAGCATCTCCTGTCTTGTTTTATACAAATAAAAACATCATAAAAGTTGTCAAAAAATGCATACTTTTAGTTGAATTCATGTGTTTCCTCAGAAATGAATATTTGCGTGTGTGAAAAATTAACTTAAATGTATACGTTTTTATTTCTTTACATATTAAAAAACACTAGCATGAAGTTATTACAAGAATAGAATCGTTTTGATATACAAAGTAATTTTACTTATTAAGGCTTTAAATATGGGTGTTACAGAAATATCTATGGTTCAAGTAATTCAAAATTGTTAAACATGAGATAGTAATATGAAGCGATTTTGAATTTTTTTAGAAATTTCTTCCGTTGCAACCTATTTGTAAGGAAAAGAGAATAGCCAAAAATAATATTTTTAGAAATATTCTCAACATTTGAATCAAGACCTAAAATATATCAATATTCCTCCTCACATTATTCAGTCTACCTCGCAGCTTTCTATTAAAACGTGCACTTCTACCTAACGCTTTTTCGCTTTCTAATTGTATATATATATATATTCATAATTCTATTTTACCTTCTTTAAATAAAACTCCTTTTATTTATTAAAATTTTTTTTTGTTAAATTTTGAAAGTTTAATTTGCTTAATTACGAAAAAATTTCCATACATATTTATTTCTTTTTTCGTGTAAGTTATCTTTCCTGATATCCTTCATTTTTATCTCGCGTAAGAAAGTGGATATTAATATTTTGTCCGAATTTTTTGAAAAAAAGAGAAACCTACTAGAAAAATTTATTTTATAATTTTGAAAGAAATAGCAAAATTTCTTCAAGCTCTAAGCCTCGGAAATTATGTTTTCCCTTTTTCCATGGCTTACGTATAGTAAACAAATGGAAGAAAATTGAGGTTATTTTACCTTTTAAGTTCCAAATGTAAACAAAATAAGTTGTTACAATATCAATGGAAAAAAAGACCTATTTCAAAAAATATCTTGACCCCTTCCTTTTTTAAAACTTACTTTAAAAAAAATTCTAGTGTATTTATATGCGTCATGAAAATCCGATTTTCATAAAAATAATGAATTATTTATATACTAGCTGAAATGGCCCGTTCTTTGCACGGGTTAAGTTTTAAAAACAAAAATTTATCTATTATAGAATTATATATTTTTAGTGCGGGTAAAACCTTCAATAAAAAGTAGTATAACCAAAAATTAAAAATATTTTTTTTTTTCAAATGAATGTTCACATTAGAAATAATTTTAAGCAAATTGCAATTTGGCCTCAAAGTAAATAATACTTTAACAAAAACAAATATTTCAATGTAAGAGAGAAAATTATCAAGCTAAAGAATAAATAGATATGAATGAATGTAAATATAAATAAAAATTACAGAAAAGTGATAGCAGTAGTGAGTTTCTGCTATGGGAACTATGGGTGAAATAACCTGCAATAGATGAACTGAAAGAAAAAATTAATGATAAACTGATTCACTAAATGCTATCACAAATAAGAAATATTAGGAAGCCTTCAACTGAAAAAAAATTAAATTAGCATTGCACCCATACCTCATATAATACTATCTAACATCTCTGTAATACATCTAATATACAGTATTAGATGTAATTAAATACTAAAAACATTTAATTAGTATGAACTAAAATCAAAATCTACCTAAAAGAGGTCCCCGTTGAAATAGTTCAGAACAAACAACAGTACTGAATGAAACAAATAATAAACCATGTTGCTAAAAAATTAATTATTGAAACCATACTTTTTTGCAACATTTCTATTAAAAATTATTATTTGATTGCAAAGAGCAAAAGAATGAGTACATAAATGATAAATAACTATAATGATAATTGAAATATATATATCCTATATGGACAGTATAAAATAAAATATGCATATAATCTCCAAGAAACTATGTGAGGAACAGATAATCAGAAGCAACGTTAAACCATGATAGCATGAGACGTAAAATCATTTCAACACTGAATTTTAAAGAAATCCAGAGGGAAATATGAGAAAATCTTTTCAAGGTGCATTTTTTTCTGTGCAAAAATTTTTACAATCACAAATGAAACAGTTTTCTGATTTGCAAGATTGCCAGAAGCAAAGTTAAGTCATGACGAAAAATCTGGTCAAAATGGAATTCAAAGGAAAATATGATTTCAAGGTCCCCTTATCATAGTTCCAGCAAATAGTTTTTTGTTAAAAAAAATTATCCTTTTTTTTCATTTAAAACAAAAATGAGTTCTTTTCGGTCATAGGGACCAAAAGGCAAAAAACAGCGATACACAAATGGTACATTCTGGTTTCTCATAAATAGGAAGCATTATCTTCACGATATTACTAACATGTTAATAGCAATTAGTTTGAATTCAGTGTCATTTTCTTTCCGTTGTACAAAATTTGAGCAATATTTTCAACATTGAACAAAATACTGAATATGCCGATGAAGGAAGAATTATTATTAGGAAGGATGAATATTTATCTTCAACGACAGAAATTGGCATAGATATGTAAAACATGTAACATTTATGTGTAAAAAATGTATACAATGCATGTGTACATATATATACAATCAGCATGAAGAACTGATTGTCAGAAAGAAAATTACTTTGAGCATTTAATCACATCCATAGTTTCCGTGTTCATCCATAATTTTTCTAACAGATGTTTTTTTTTTTTGTGAACAAATGGACATGACAAAAAAAAATTCTGGTAAGAAGTGAAGGTGTAGTTTCATTAATTGTAAAAAAAAAATAAATAAATAAAATAAAATAAAAACTTTGATATTTGTATCATGAATAGGTAATCATGATCTATGATTCTGTTTACGAAAGGTCTCACAAATTATTGTTCGGCTGAAAAATAGACTTTTGAGTCTTTGTATCACATAATCACTGTTGTGAATAGAAATGATTTGTGTTAATGAGTGGCTGCATGGCGCCACGATTTTGTAACTGTGAAGAGGTTCTGTGACGTCACTATGCTCTGTATATAAAACGGGTGAAGCAATCACGTGTGCTCGCTCGCTCGGCAGTTCTGAATAAAGTTAGTTTCTTTAAATTGCTGGCTGATGAATGAATCACTTTCCACCAACGCCCAGCATCTGGTAGATGCAGCCCACAGAACTTAAGAATTAATTGTGTTCCGAACATAATTAGTGGCGCCCAACGTGGGGCGAGGCTGTTTGCTGGAGGTGAAACTGAAACCGAATTACGAACTATTGAACTTTGAAATTTTTGAAACATAAAAATGGAAGTGACTGCGTTGAAAGCTCAAAGAAAAGGGCTGAGAACAGCATTTTCTCTCAGTCTGAAGAAAATTGAAACCGAATTGAGGAAAAAAGACATCGATATGAATCTACTTTCAATTCTAAAAACTCAAATCATGGATAAATTCCAGAGACTCGACTCTTGTCAGAATCAAATTTCTGAACAACTCTTGGAAATGAAAGATGCCGAGCAAGAATATTTGGATGATATGGAAGATGCAGAAAACTAACGTGACCGCTATATCGAAATGTATTCCCGAGTAGATTCGAAAATACAAGAAACTGCTATACCAACCGAAACAGAAAAGAGAAGTTTTAAATTACCGAAAATTGAATTGAAGAAGTTTAGTGGCGAAGCTAAGGACTTTTTGGCTTTCTGGGGTCAGTTTCAGAAAATTCATAATGATAAAAGCATCGCGCCAGAGGACAAGATGCAATATTTATTGCAATCTGTAGAACCAAAATCGAAAGCAGAACGATTAGTGTTGAGTTTCTCCGCGACGGCGGAAAATTATCCTAAAGCCATTGATCAATTGAAGGAGAGATACGGCCGTGAAGACTTGCTCGTACAAATTTACGTACGTGAAATGTTAAGTTTAGTTATGAAGAACGCTGCTGGAAGAACGAAAACAGATTTGCCTGCCTTGTACGACGAACTCGAAGGAAAATTACGATCGTTGGAGAGCCTTGGACGAACGCAAGAAAAATATGGAGACTTTCTAACACCGTTGGTAGAATCTTGTTTACCCGAGGAAGTCCTGGTTGACTGGGAAAGAAAACGGAATAATGAAACAGAAGCCAAAGGATCACGGACTCTAGAACATTTAATGACTTTCCTTCGCCTGGAAGTTCAAGGGGAAGAAATGGTGCAACTGGCTAAATCCGGTTTCGGCCCTACTATCCGAAAGAGAGATCCCCAACCGAAAGGATGAAAACAACTGAATTAATGACTGCATCAGCCCTGGTGAGTTCTGAAAGTGCTTCAGGTAAGAATGTTAAAAACTGTATTTTTTGTGAGAAATATATATATCATCTGAGTGAAAAATGTTATAATGCTAGAAAAATGTATTTTATTGCTAAGAAACAATTATTATTAAGAAAAGGTGCTTGTTTTATTTGTTTAAATAGATCTGGTCATTTAAGTAAAAATTGTGATGTTAAACATACCATTAAGTGTTCTAAATGTAATTATTCCCATTTTGAAATTATGTGTCCAAAATTAGATAAAAATTATGATCAAAAATGTTCCATAAAAACTGAGAATTCTCTATCAAGTAACTGCAACAGAAACGAAAGTATTTACTTTCAAACTCTCTACGTTTTCATTCGGATCAAAGGTCGGGAAAAGAAAATGCGAGTTCTAATTTATTCCGGTTGTGAAAATAGCTATATCAGTGAAAGTGTTACTAGTATTTTGAAGGCCCGTCCTCTTAGAGAGGAAACTATAATTCATTCCCTGTTCAGAGGGGATGAATCGAAACCTAAATATCACGGTGTGTTTTCTATTGAGGTTAGTGATTTAAAATGCTCTTATGTATGTAGTTTTGAAGCGCTATCAGAAAAGAAAATATGTGGATTTATTTCTAAGATTGAGGATAAGCGTATTCTAAATGAGTTAAAAGAATAAAGAAATTATTTTATCGGACTTAAATTGTAAGGAAACTGAAATTGAACTTTTGATTGGGGCTGATAATATAGGAAAATTATTAACTGGGAATTTAATAGAATTAGATTCTGGCTTAACAGCTATTGAAACTAAACTAGGATGGACGGTAATTGGAAAATTAAGTTCAAACGTTAAAAACGAGATGTTAACGACATCATCGTTACATATAAGGAATGTTAGTGTTAAAGAATTATGGGAGCTAGATGTTTTAGGAATAACTGATCCCTTACTTAATGAAAATACGAGAGAAAATTTTGATTTAACCGATTTTAAGAATAAAATGAAAATTCTTCCCGATGGAAGATAAGAAGTGACACTCCCATGGAAATGTAACTCTGAGAATTTACCCAGTAACAAAGAACTAACGTGGAAAAGGCATTTACGGATGATAAATAAATTAAGAAACGGTTATTTTTTTGAGGATTATAAAAGTGTGTTTAGGGAGTGGGAAGATTTAAATATCATTGAACGTGTGCCGGAAGTAGAATTAAACAATGAATGTCATTATTTACCTCATAGGCCAGTGATTAAATTAGATAGCGCGACAATGAAAATCCGCCCAGTATTTGACGCCTCCGCCCATGAAAAAGGGAAACCATCTTTGAACGACTGTTTATGTAAAGGCGTAAACCTTATTGAACTAATACCTGACATTTTAGATCGTTTTAGAATTTATCCAATTGGAATTGTAGCCGATATTGAAAAGGCTTTTTTGATGGTATCTGTTGCACCGAAAGATAGAGATTATCTCAGATTTTACTTCCCATGCAATGAAAAACAATTAGTGTACAGACATTGTCGAGTTGTGTTTGGGGTGTCTTCCAGCCCTTACTTATTGAATGCATCTATTATGCATCTTTTAGAAAACTGTAGTCCTGAATATAAAGAAGTTGCCCAAAAGTTAAAATCTTCTTTTTGTGTTGATAATTGTGTAGCTGGTGTTTTCAGTGTTGATGAAATAGAAATATTTATTGAGAAGGCTAAATTAATTATGTCGGAAGGATGTTTTAATTTACGTACTTTTGAGAGCAATGTCGCAAGTAGAAGTGTTGATAAACACTCAAGCGACACTTTTATTTTGGGTATCATTTGGGACTTGGATAATGATGTTTTGAAATGTTGCACGAATTTCGAATCATTAACGTGCGAAACGAAAATAGCCAAACGATTAGTTTTGTCTACTGTACAAAAAGTTTTTGATCCCATTGGGATGTTGGCGCCGTCTACATTGCTTCCCAAATTAATACTACAGGAACTATAGAAAATGAAAATTGCATGGGATCAGGAGCTACCTCAGAATATTGTAAATAAATTTATGAAATGGTATAAAGAAATTCAAATTTTAAAAGATGTAACTGTGCCACGTTGTATGAAAATTGATATTTTAACTGAATTGCATGTATTTGTTAATACATATGCGGGTTGCATCTTTGCTTGATCAATAGTTGATTCTATATAGTTAGCGTAATTCTCGTTAGAGCGAAGTCTAGAGTCGCTCCTCTCAAACCTTTGAGTATACCGCGTTTGGAACTAATGGCTTGCTGTATAGGTGCTCGACTTATAAATTCTATTTTGAAAGTACTTAATATGCCGGACTTGAAAGTTACTCTTTGGTCTGATTCTACAACAGCACTTTGGTGGATTAAGAAATATGGAAATTGGTCAGTTTTTGTAGCTAATAGGGTAAAGGAAATTAGACAACTGACTCAAATTCAATCATGGAAGCATGTCCCAGGAAACATGAATATCGCGGATTTACTATCTCGTGGTTGCTCTCCACGAGAAATGCTTAGTTCTAGATGGTGGGAGAGGCCGTCCTGGTTGAAACAAAATTCGGAATTTTGGCCAGATGGTGAAATCGATTGCGAACCTCAAGAAGTTAACGTGGAGATAAAGAAAACTAGAAATGCGAATGTTGATCTAGCAAATGATGTATCCCCCTTGCTTATATGTAATGTGTCTGATTATGATAAAATGATTAGAGTATTTGCTTGGGTTTTAAGATTTGTAAATAATTGTCGCAAATACTATAACAAATGTAAAGAACGTGAACTCTCTGTTGCAGAAATTGAAAATTCTGAGAAACAATTGATTCGTTTAACTCAGACATATTATTTACCTGATGTTGAATCTTTAAAATTTGTTACCTTTATTGATAATGATAATATTTTAAGGGTTAAGTCTAAAATAACTGAAAGAAATTATGAAAGTTCTTTTTTGTATCCTATATTGTTACCTGATAAATGTGAATTTACAAAACTTTTGATTAGATCTATACACAAAAAGAACTGTCATGCTGGAATCCAAATAATGCAATCATTAATTAGAGAAAGGTTCTGGATTATCAGATATAGAAAAACTATTAGGATTATTTTAAATAAATGTGTTATATGTGCTCGTTTTAAAGTGAAATCATTGTCAAGCGGACCATCACCTTTACCACCAGACCGAGTGACTGATTGCGCGATATTTGAAGTTGTAGGAATTGATTTAGCTGGACCTTTGTTTTTAAAAACTGGCGAAAAGGTATGGATTACATTATTTACTTGTGCAGTCTATCGTGCGCTCCATCTTGAATTAGTAAACGCTCTGTCTTCTGATGCCTTTTTGCTAGCCCTTAGGCGCTTCATTGCGAGGCGCGGGAGGCCCAGGATAATTTACTGTGATAACGGAACCAATTTCCGGGGTGGTTTCAATGACCTTGCGAAATTGGATTGGCATAAGCTATCGAGAGAAACATCAACTCAAAAACTAGTTTAGAAATTTATACCACCCACCGCCGCATGGTGGGGAGGCTGGTGGGAAAGGTTGGTTCGCCTTATTAAAGAATTATTGAGACGTTCTCTTGGAAAATCAATATTGACCTATGAAGAATTGTCTACAGTAATTTGTGATAGTGAATTTTTAATTAATAGTAGACCTTTAACTTATATATCTGAAGATCCACAGGAATTGATCCGTCTTACTCCTTCAATGTTTTTAATAGAAAATCGCTGTTCCGATACTACCGATATTGACGAATTAAATTCGCGAGACTTAAGAAAAAGAATGAAATTCAGAATTAAACTTTTAAGTAATTTAAGGCAACGTTTCAGGAAAGAATATCTAGGTGAGCTAATACAAAAACAGAATGATAAGCGGGTGCGTGAGCCCCGAGTTGGGGAAATGGTCCTAATTGGGAACGACAATAAGAAACGTTTGTCTTGGCCTATAGCTAAAATTATAGAATTAATCCCTGGTCAAGATGAAGAAATTCGCACAGTTTGGCTTAAAACTCAACATGGAACAGTAATACACCCGGTACAACGCATCTTCCCTTTGGAAGTACAAGCGATTGCAAGTAATGCTAAGGAGTTGAAAGAGGAATCAAATTCTGTTAAATGTACTAAACCTGAACATGTCTTGAATACTAATGATGAAATTGTGAAAAAATATACTTCTTCAGGAAGATTGGTTAAAGAACCAAAGATACTAGATCTATTGAATTATAAATGTTATAGGTTTGAGACTCTCCCCAAGTCTCAAAGGTGAGAGTATGTTGTGAATAGAAATGATTTGTGTTAATGAGTGGCTGCATGGCGCCACGTTTTTGTAACTGTGAAGAGGTTCTGTGACGTCACTATGCTCTGTATATAAAATGAGTGAAACAATCACGTGTGCTCGCTCGCTCGGCAGTTCTGAATAAAGTTAGTTTCTTTAAATTTCTGGCTGATGACAGAATCACTTTCCACCAACGCCCAGCATCTGGTAGATGCAGCCCACAGAACTTAAGAATTAATTGTGTTCCGAACAATCACTGTACCAACAATGATATGCAAGAAAAGGATAGTTCAAAAAAATAAAACTGTGACACTCAAATAGGAATTATAACTTCATTTAAATTAAAACGTTATCTAATACAGAAAAAGTAAGCCTTAATTTTGATAAAATTGCCATAAACAGTTTTGAACAACAAAAAACCACATAACAGAAAATCTTAAATATTTAAAATTGAAATGAAGGAAACAAATAAATATAAGAGTAACCTTACACATACATAGTATAGAAATAAGAATATTATATCAAACCAAAAGATAAATAAATTAAGATTTGATGAAACTACCATAAGCAAAATCTTATACGTGAATAGAAATTCTAACTTAAAATCACAATATTGACAATCTGTTGATCTCAATTAGTTTGAATTGAGTGTCATTTTCTTCAGGTGCATTTGTCTATTTTTTTTTGTTACAATGGAAAAATATGGAATCTGCCAATTAAGGAAAAGGGTACTTATGTATTGGCGTTATCACAGCAAAATTGGCACCACAATATCAAAGTAACAGATTCTTATGTGTCTTATATGGAAAAAATCAAATTTTGGTGAAAAAAGAGCCACTTTGACTGCGGTGACTGATATTCAGGTGATGACTTAGTTTCACGCTATACATAACCCAAGTACAACTGTATATTGATAGTATCACTAATTTCAGTTTAACAAAAAGAAAACCTCATATATAAATAAAAATTTATATTAGCCTTTGTATTCTTACGTATTAGCATCACCACAAACAAATTGGCGCTAAGCAAATCACGCTATAGCCACCAAAATCTGACTAAATTTTTTTAGCGCGTTTTTCACGTAGTGTAAATAAATCGCTATTAGGACGCAAATTTCGTCTTCGTTCCATATTTTGTCGTACCTTTTTCTCAGCCAATAAGCAACCGATTGACCTCGGTTTTTTCGCATTTGTGCCCTAGATGAGCCGAATCATATTTAAATTAATTTTTTTTAAAGTATATTACACACTACTTTCTGTTAGTAAAAAGTTCATTAGTTGCATTATTGTAAAATACAACATGTGAAAACGCGCTAAAATTACTTGGCCATGCCAATGATTGATATCTTGTGTAATATATAAAAACAAGCAAGAATCTTTGTTATTACTGCTTAGGACCCAAACGGTTAAGACTGTATTCTGATAGGAAGATGCATCGGTCTTCCAACTAAACATGTTATATATTTTTTCACTAACTAAATTAGTTTAATTTACATTGTTTTACCTTATTTTTGGTATGATTATTCCGAACCTTTTCTGGGCTTAGATTTAATTCTGTCATTTCTTTTCAGCTTAAAAATTTGATTTATTTGTATGTAGTCAATTGTATTCATATTGTAATACCTATTTTGATTTAAGGGTGTGTCAGGTTTATTATTCTATTTTCATTTTGACCTTTATATGTATACATTTGATTCTTCTGTGCTGTTTCTGGTTTTAGATTTTATACAGTCATTTCTTTCCCAGCTTAAGAATTTCTACTAACTTAAGTGTTGCTTTCAAAAATTTCGATTCAATATAAGAAGAAACAAACACATAGGTATCAAAGTGTCCACCATTCCAAGTTTTTGCCACTGAACCTCATGTTTTTAACAGTTTGAAAATTCTCACCAAAATACAGCAAAGAGATATCCCTCATGAAAAATCTGGAAACTGAAAGAACAAAGTTCAGACAGCCTGTAATTCAGAAGCGGAGCAGTAAGTCCTAGGGTTCAACATGGCAGTTTTATACACTTCGCCAGATGAGTAGTTGTTCAATTCATGATCAAGTGCAAATACCTTAAATCTATTCCAGTTGTTGATAATAAATGAACAGCCCGTTGAACAATAATACTGGATTGCACACAACAAATAAGAAATTGAACTAAAGAGACAGGAGCTATCACCATCATTTGGGACAACTTGGCAAGGGAATGTATCATACCTAAAATTCAACAGCTCGTATACTTGGGTCATTGTTTAGAACAATATATTAATCAACATTAACAATTGAAAATAATTACCTCCAATGGTAGTTCATAAAATAAACGTGGCACTTAACCTAAAATAGTAATTACAAAATTTAAACAAACATCTAAACAATCAACATTAACAACTGAAAACCATAAAAATGCATATTAAACCAATTCAATTTAGAATTATTGAAAAAAAATAATAACATAAAACCTCTGACCACAAAAAAAAAATCAGAAATTCTGGAAGATAAATGACAAAGTTTAATCTAAAACCAGAAACAATACAGAAGAATCAAATGAATACATGTGAAGGTCAAAATGAAAAAAGAATAATAAATGTGACGCTGCCTTAAACCAAAACAGAAATTACAATAGAAATACAATTGACTACACACAAATCAGAAATTTTTAAGCTGAAAAAGAAACAACAAATTTAAATCTAAACCCAGAAATGGTTCGGAATAATCATTCAAAATATAAGCAAAACAAAAGTGTATTTTAAACGAATTTAATTTAGTTATTGAAAAAAATACATAATAGACTTAGCTGAAAAACCAATGCATCTTCCAAATGTTATCAAATTATTGTTGCCAATCGGAAAAATAAAATTTAGAAAAAACATTTTTTTAGGATGATTTTTTCGAAAAACAAATGTAATTCTTGCACTAAGAGTAAAAAAACGAATAAATACAACCATAAATAAGTAAATTTATAATAAAATGGGCTAAAATTCCCCCCAAAACAGCTCGAAACATAAATTTTCGCAAAGCTATGACTTGGCATGACTGATGACGTCATATCTCCATTTAACTGAAAAATGGCATAAAAATTGAATTTTAAAAAAAATCTAAAGTGAATTTCGAAAAAAAACTCTTTGAGGTTAATAGTATAACGACCTATAGCTTCTACATGCCAAGTTTCATACTCCTGGGTTGCTTAATTTGGTCGGAATAGGTGAAACACACAAACACACACACACACACACAAACTCTTTCTTTTATATATTAGTATAGATAATATACAATTCACACACACACACACAAGGTTGCAATAATTCTAGAAGTTTAAAAAAAACATTCAATAGAAAATTATACATGATGAAGCAATTAAATTGTAAAAAATATACATTACGAGAAACTAGATACACTACTCACATATATATGTGGGGTTATGACACGGAGTTCTAGGGGTATTCACAATGATTACACTGTTTTTAACTAATACTAACGTTTAATGTGGACAATTACAGTACTACACTCTACTATACAGATATATTATTGACAGCGTTTAGACAATTTCTTCTTCTCGTATTCAACAATCGTTTCTCAGTCTCTTCACTTAACAATTATCACACCACGGTTCACAATGGTGTATGGCATTCAGATGATGGATGTGTCACCTTCACGTGACTGTCCTTCCAGCATCGGGTTACTTGGTCCCTACACGGCCAGTTAGATCCCGGTTGCTTTCCTTTTTTCTTAGCAGCGTTGGCTCTGACCTCCTCGTCGAGACCTCTCGCTCGCTAATCTCCCTCTAGTCAGTTCGCTCGCTGGTGGCTCACGTCGCCAGCGCCCTCTATAGGGCCGTCTATGTGGAAATTCCCACAACTTCTCGGGCATCCTACAGGCAGTGTCCTCACTGCTCACGCACTAAGGATCTGAAATATACAAACTAAAAAAAAACAAAAAAAGAACATAGATTAGTATACAGTTACACAAATATCTTATACAAGTTCGTTCTTCTTCTTCATTAGTGCTTAAACCAAGGCTTCATCTGGTCTGCTGATGCGGACGTTACATTTGGCCCCTCATGGTCTCCAATTTTAGCAACATCATATCGGTCATGGAGTTTCACTGAAGTCACTTGGTAGGGTCCAAAATACTTTGGTCGCAGTTTCAATTTGTTTCCAAACTGAGTCCTCATGATTGCTACCAACTCTCCTTGCTTATACTGGTGAGCTTTTTTCCGCTTTCGATTGTAAGTTCTCCTGTTTTCCTCTTGTATCTTCAAAATGTTTTGCTTTGCTTCTCTTCTAAGGTTTACACGATGTTGACATAGTTGATTTTGACTCTCTTCTTCAAGCAAATTTCTTATCATGACGTCTTCAGGATTCTTCATCTTGATTCCTATTAGTAATTCAAATGGCGAGTACTTTGTACTGCGTGAAGGTGCACTGTTCAATACACGTTGTAGTGAATCGACATGCTTGAACCACTTAGTCGGGTCTTGAATGGACATCTTCGTCAACACTGGAATCAGCACTCCATGGATTCTTTCAACTTGTCCGTTCCCCCTTGGTACTCCCGTCGTTATTTGAATATTACTAATCTTCTCCTCAGCACAGTAGTCTTCGAATTCCTTCGATCTAAATGCTCCTCCTTTGTCATTAATTATACGTGAAGGATTCCCAAAAGTTTTTTGTTGCAACTTTAGTCTTTCAATGGCTTCTTGAGCTGTTGTACTTTTGGTTGGGTATAACCAAGTAAATTTTGTGAATGCGTCAATTACAGTAAATATGTGATTATAATTTTTGTTGGTCGTTGGCAATGGTCCAATGAAGTCTACGTGATATGTTGACAACGGCAGATCTTCTTTTGGAATAGGGTGTAAAAAACCTTCTCCTTTTCCCCTCTTCTTATTGACCAATATGCATTCTACACAGTTTTTTAGTACGTTTTCTATACACTTCCACATATTCGGAAAATAATAGTCTCTTTTCACCAAGTCTTCTGTCTTTGCCACAGCAAAATGTCCAAACGAATGAGCTTTCTTCACCACATCTACTTGCATCATTTCTGGCACAACTAACAGTTCTTGATCTTCACTAAGTTTAAATAAAATATTATTCTTTATGGTGAATTCAGTAGTTTTGCCTTCATGCAACAGCTGCTTAATGGTTCTAATATACTCATCAGTTTCCTGAGCGTTCATAATCTTGTGTTTTAATTCATCACTAGTCACTAGCATAATGGGATGTCTGCTCAACGCATCTACGTGTTGCATTTGTTTTGCAGGACGATGGACTACCTCGTAATCAAATTCTTGTAGAAAAATCGACCATCTAGCAATCTTTGGTGTCAACTCTTTCTTGTCTAGAGTTTTCGCAAATGCTGCACAATCCGTTCGAATTAAGAATTTTCTTCCCAGGAGATAGTTTCGAAATTTTTTCAGAGCCTCGACAACCGCCAGTACTTCTAGTTCATAACTGCACAATTTCTCTTCTTGAATGGAAGTCTTTTTGCTCATATAATGGATTGGATAGAAATTTCCATCTTCACTTTGTTGTAAAAGCACAGCACCTAAACCGAGTTTACATGCATCTGTATGCAGCTCTAACTTCGCGCCTTCCTTGAAAAGATGTAATACAGGTTCATTTGATAACGCGTTCTTTAGATTTTGAAAAGCTATTTATTGTTCATGATTAAATTCAAAAGGTTTTGTTCCTCGCAATAAATCACTAAGGGGTCTGGCTATTATAGCGTATGAAGGAATATATTTTCTGAAATACCCTGTTAATCCAAGAAAACTTTGAACATCTTTCGCATTTTTAGGTTCTGGAAAGTTACAGACTGCTACTGTCTTTTCCGATGAAGGTTGAATTGTACCGTTCTGAATTATATGCCCTAAAAAATTAATTTTCCTTTGCAAGAACTGACATTTTTTTAGATTTAATTCAAGGCCGTATTTGGAAGCGATTTCTAACACACGAGTTAATTTTTCATAAGCTTCTTTTTCATCTATTGCCGGAATTATTATATCATCTAAATAAATAATTAAAGTACCGTCTCTTAATAAGTCTCTAAACACGTAATTAATGTATCTTTGGAAATAGTTACTGCTAATATATAAACCGAATGGCACTTTCAAAAATTCATATTGACCTGTTTCTGTTACAAACGCGGTATATTTCCTGCTTGTTTCATCAACATCTACATGAAAAAATGCATTCTTTAAATCTAGCGTCGAAAATACTCTACCGTTCCCTAATTTATCTAATACCTCTTCAATTACAGGAAGTGGATATCTGTCCCTGATTATTTTTTTATTTAGCTTTCTATAATCGATACACAAACGCATCGTTCCATCTTTCTTCTTACACACCACAATAGGAGACGAAAAATCTGAACAACTTTCTTTAATTATTTCCTGTGTTAACCACAGCTCTATTTGTTTTTCAACCTCGCGCTTTTCAAGTAAAGATAGCCTACGTGACCTTTGACAAATGGGTTTTTCATCTGACAAAATTATTTTCATTTTCAAAGCAGTAGATTTCGTTTTATTTGGTTTGTAATGTTTTATTAGTGTATGTACTTGACTCCTTAATCCACTGTTCGAGATATGCGATAAATCATATGAACATCTCTCGTATGCCTCAGATACCTTTAGCAAAAACAAATTAGACTTATCCATAATCCTCTCAGAATTAACTAAACATCCTGACTCATCAATCTGCTGTTCCCCCACTATTCCATCCTTTAAACATACCGGATTGCATATTCCAACATTTGACCTTGCTTCCTCTGATCCACTTTTCAAGAACTCATAAACTCTTAAGGGTAATAATATTTCTGCCTCGATCTCGCACACTGCCGCGGGGATGGTTTGTGTTTCCCCCCCTTTCAATGAGATTGTAAATTCTGAAACATTTGCAATCCTCCGTTCGCCAAAACAACTGGTTAGGGTGATTTGAGAATGCACTCTTTTTTTCGCTGAAACGTACTTTTTATTTATGATAACTGAGTTGGCTCCACTATCCAAAGTGGCAATTAATGGGATATCATCAACAATTACGTCTACATACTGTAATGCATTAAACAAAAAGTCATTTTGATTAGAAATAGTTTTAATTTGGTTTATGGTATGCCCTACACTTTTATATTTATTTTCTGACTTCGCCGTTTTTTTCGCACAATTTCTAGCAAAATGCGGCCCTCCACACACATAACACGAGATTATTTTTTCTTGTTTTACACTTTGGTTATGTTTTGGGAACTGTCTCTGGAAATAATTAGTATTTACTATGTTCGCGCGGTTTTTAATGTAAGCATCATTATCGTTTTTACTCTTAACATTGTTATGGTTTCGCGATTCATGCAGTGATCTGTTTTTCGAAATAAAAAATATATCGCAAGCTTTTCCTAGCTCATCTGGCACAAGCCATGAATCCGCCTGCAAAATTTTAATATGTGAAGCAGTTTCTAGATCTAAAGTGTCTAAGATTTTATCACTGACCATTAAGTCAAATAGGGATTTAAAATCATTAACGTTCCTAATTTTTAGGTAATATTGAAACATAGCACTTAAACGAGTAGCGAATTGTACATGAGTTTCATCTGTTTGCTTTTTGGCTTTTCTAAAATTAAGTAAGCATTCCTGAGCAGTGGGTTGGAATTCTCTTAAAACTAATGATTTGACTAACTCATAATTTTTGATTTCGTCATCTTTTACGTATAGTAAAATATTATGTGCCCTCTCACCAAGAATATTAATCAGGATTTCTGATTTTAAGTCATCTGGAACATTTTTAATTTTGAATGCTCGTTCTATCGATTGAAAAAAAAGACCAAAATTTTCAGGTTTTGTTGGGATTTGTATCGTTAATGTTTTTATACTTTTAATTAAATTTTCTAAATAATTAGTTTCCCCCTGTAAACTTTTCTGGGTTACATTCCCTTCAGCTTTTGCCTTTTGAAGCTCAATTTCTCTGTCCATCTGTTGCAGTTTAATTTTTTCTAGCTCTAGCTGTGAGTTAGTTTCTCCTTCTATCTGTTGCAGTTTAATTTTTTCTAGCTCTAGCTGTGAATTAGTTTCTCTTTCTATCTGTTGCAGTTTAATTTTTTCTAGCTCTAGCTGTGAATTAGTTATTTGTAGCTGCTGTTCGGCTTTTGATTGTCTATCCTCAATGGACAAATTTATCAGATTCATTACAAATTCTGGGTCATCTTTAAACAGTTTTGAATTTTCCAATTTAGTTTTTAGCTCGAAAATTGTTTCTTTAGAGGAAACTTGCTCCCCAATTTCATTGAGCACATTTATCAAGTCCTCTTTTCTTGTACATTTATGATACGACATTTTAATCACAATAGAAGAGTATAAAAAGGTATCTTACCTTTTTTTGTTGTTGTTGTTGAGCTGTATCAATCAGGAAAAGGATCACTTGAGTTTATCCGTTCAAAAGCACAGTCAGAGTTCGAATGTTCCGTTCGGTTTGCGAAAGTCCTGAACAGTTTTTTTTTTCACAGCGCACTATTAATTTAATGTCCTCACAGTCCACATCCCGATATCAATAGTCCTGATAGTCCACAAAGTTCACATCCCGATATCAATAGTCCACATGCCGGTATCAATAGTCCACACAGTCCACATCCCGGCCGAGCCCCCATTTTATGTGGGGTTATGACACGGAGTTCTAGGGGTATTCACAATGATTACACTGTTTTTAACTAATACTAACGTTTAATGTGGACAATTACAGTACTACACTCTACTATACAGATATATTATTGACAGCGTTTAGACAGTTTCTTCTTCTCGTATTCAACAATCGTTTCTCAGTCTCTTCACTTAACAATTATCACACCACGGTTCACAACGGTGTATGGCATTCAGATGATGGATGTGTCACCTTCACGTGACTGTCCTTCCAGCATCGGGTTACTTGGTCCCTACACGGCCAGTTAGATCCCGGTTGCTTTCCTTTTTTCTTAGCAGCGTTGGCTCTGACCTCCTCGTCGAGACCTCTCGCTCGCTAATCTCCCTCTAGTCAGTTCGCTCGCTGGTGGCTCACGTCGCCAGCGCCCTCTATAGTGCCGTCTATGTGGAAATTCCCACATATATATATATATAAATATGGATAGATAGATACTGGGGACCAGCATTACTTTAACTTAAAAATCAATAGAAACTTTAATAAAAAAAATTTCATCTCCTTCACCTTTGAATCAAGAAAAAATACTCTTAAGAAGAGCTTACATTCTGCATTTTTAATATTAAAGGAACAATTTTTAAAATCTTTCAGGAATTGTCTGTTTATTTTCCCACCCATGTGCAATGAGATTCAAGCCAATCAATTTTTTTTCAAATAAAAAAGGCCTATTGAAAAGCTCATCAATTATTTGTTTATTAACGTCTCAGCAACGGAATTTGGAACCATGGTTAAATAACAAAGGCGTGACTCCGGCCAATGAGTTTGCAACCATGACTACTGTGATACAGTAGCAACCCAAAAAACCTGGTTAGAACTGTAGGATAGAATAAATGAATCATTTTGAAAATTCGAAGAAAGCCTTTAGAATAGGCTGAAACATTTCAATTAAAGAATTCATTACCTTTAGATGAAGGTCACCTGCAGAGATGAGAGAGTATGCTTAAGTGACAGCCGTCGCAGTGTTTGTACAAGTTCAAATATATTTCTCACGCAGAATCTCTTATATCCAACTGTCAGATATGGAAACGTTTTTATTATGTTTATTTTTATTTAGGTGCAATGAAGAAATAGTTTGAATGAAATGACTTTAAATTACATTTGCATATTTTATATTTCAGAAAGACAATTATTTTGAGACATATAGTGTATCCTTTCTCCTGTAAATTTAAAAGTTAAAATGAGTTGATATCGAGTGGCACTACTATGATTGTGGCTGACCAGAGAGGTCAGCTCTTCTTGCATTTAAGTTTGGGTGACAAGTTCGACCCATCATTGAGTGGTTATGAGCTCAAGAATGTCGAGCTGCAAAAAGAGAGAAAATTTAAGATTACAAGTAAATAAAAGAGAAAATATTTCGAAATGAAAGAAAAGCTGTATCAATTAGGAGTGGTCTTCGTAAACATGGACTTACTGAATAGAAAATCAGAAAATTTTCTCCTATGATCAATCTCATGAAATAACAATGAATTGAATGAAACTGATGAATCACATCACTTATCTAATACATATATTTCTGACTATCATACAAATGTTTTGGAATCAGAACTAGAAACTGTTCATTGTTTCAGATGTTTGTTATAATTTTCCAAAAATTGTCTATCCCTAACGAAAATTTAACAGTAGAAGACGAACTTGCATCTTTCAGTGCTAAGTGCTTTTTCCGACAATACTTTAAAGCAAAAGGAGGAACTACGAAATTATATTATGATTTATGTCTGATGCATAAAAGCAGCTTTCGTACTCTAAAACCGCTTTCTTATATTGGAAAACCTACTTTGGTGGTCAACGCGACATAAATCAATTGAAAAATGTTTTGCGAGTAGTAAATCCAATTGAGAGTACTACTCGAAATGAAACAGTTGCTAATTTTTCACAGATTAAGTCATCACTGACGTATAATTGAAGAGAATATTAACTATTGCTGGAACTCGTAGAAAAAACAAGCCCTTTATTCCTCCTGAATTTCAATTTTCCCGGGCTTGAAAAAGGTAAGACCCTCTCGTCATATTTCATTAAAAAATTAAAATTATTATTTTATCCACTTCGCATTATGACAGAAAAAATTTACAGGAAGAAGGCGGAGGGATCCAGACAAGATTTTATTATATAATCAAACTTTGTGTTTGTGTGTGTGTATGTGTGAGAATAAACTACCTCTCCTTTCTTCTAGAGGGGTGGTTCTTTTATTTTATAATTGATCTAGCTTCGATTAATGCTTTTATTTTATTTAAGTATTTTATTCATCCTACAATGAAAGCAAACTTTCTATAATGGATTTTTATTCAAAAGGAGCTTGGATATGTATAGCTACTTACAGAGAATCATACAAATATCAGGAGAAAAAAAGAACTTCTCTGTAACAATAAACAAGAAGTTAATTGCTCCAAAGGGAAAATTTCAAATGTCAGAACACTTACACTAGAAAGGTATAAAGAATGATGCTAAGAAGGATAGAAAAACTCAGGCCAAAGGAGCATTATACCTGGCATTTCTCTAACAAGAACATTTAAATAAGTAAAAATTTACAAAAAATTGTTTATGGTATAAAACACTGATAACAATAACGTAATTACAATAAGTAAGTAAAAATTGTAGTTATTTTATTTGTTATTATTATTTTTACTATTATTTGTTTTAACATTTTCAAAATATTTTATGCAAATCAACTGACCTGTTAAAGTTGGGTTAAAAATGAGAAATTGGAGAGGGAATAGTAATTAGCTAAAATATGCTTTTTAATAATAATAATTACTAATAATATATAAAAAACTAAATCTATATTTCTTAAGCAAATTTTTACAAACTGAGTCGATGATCAACACATAAAACGTAAAAATTTTTCAATCGGATAGTAAAGGCATATTTGGAAGATGTATATAGTGCCTTTATAACTGTTAACTGCACCTCATTCTCTTTTGCAATCCCAAGGTATCGATGTCATCAAAAATGTACTTGAAGAGGATATATACAATTTTTGAAAAAGGTACGCCATTTCAAGTGTTTTCCACAAAAAGAATGAATAAAATAGCTTCGGATACAACTAAGTCATTTGTCGAATCTATGGCATGACGCTCCAAAGCAGAAATAAAGGCTAATGGTCATGTAACATAATATTTACACTTCCCTATTGATTACAAATAGAAAATCCATTTTCAATTTTTTCCATACAGAAATTTGAAAATGTTTTGTTAAAATTCCTTTCCTATTTCTATATTATAGCTATAAAATTTCTTTTTATTTACAACATACATTAAAAATATTAAACTTATTCAATTATTTGTTTTGAGAATTGTATTTATTGAGAAAATATAGAGAGAATTCTTAATTATTGGACTTCTTTTGAGTAATAATTGGTTTAGTGGTTAGAAGTAAGTACGTACATGATTTAGTGATTCCAGACTTGATTTCACCCAAACCTATCCTTCCATTTTTAATTTTATAACTATAGTAGAGAGGAGTATAAGTTTGGATAATGAGAACTAACGGTTTCATTTGTTATCTATTTATAATTCGAAATAACAAAGTTATCCCCAAAATTAAAATTTTACTGGTTTGGGTTGAATAAAGTTAGTTGAACTCAGTCCGATTTGATAGTTTTTTGAAACTAGAAATGGCAACTGATATTTATTTGCAAGCAGATTTCTATTTTCTGTTTCCATTAGGCAACAAAAATACTCATATTGGCTATGAATAATAATTAAGACTCGTTTCCGATATTCGTTTAATTTTTTAATTAAAAAGAACCTAAAATCATCCATGGATAAATTTATATAATCCAGTTGAATTTTGTGAATCGATTGATTATTTATTAACATCCTATTTCAAAGTAATACGAACACTATTAGCTATGCAATATATCATTTTGAACCACGACCACGGTCAAGTGTGACGAGGATGACACCAGAGCTGCCACACCACTCTTCATACCTGCACATCTCAACAACACACGAATACTTTTTTAAACCTAAACATATTTAATGGTTCGTCTACACGACAAGGTTTTCAGTAGTTTCAAGACTCGCCGAAGCGTACTTTCGTCCATGACAAATCGTCGCCATTTGAATAGTTAATATCAGTTGGGTTCTACATTAAGGCAAAATTTTGGCATATTTTTCAAATATATTAAAACAAAAACGAAACTCAAATTTCAACACAACTTAGTTATTTTGGGTTGAAGATATTAACCCCAGTGTAAACGGTAGTCCAAATTCTTCTTCTAAACATTTCATTTCCTTTAATGTATAAAAAATGAAATAAACATCTTTCATAAAAGCAACGATTTGGGGGTCTTTCAAACGATTTCTGAACTACATTGAAACATTTTATTTTCAGTTTTTCCTGCAGTATTTCCCAAAAATTCTATTATTTGAAAATTTCAACTTTGCATTCTCGTGTAAGCAAAAACAAACCTTTCTTTTATCAGACCATAGTCTCATAAAAATACAAAAATGCACTCATTGCGTGGTCTTAAGAAACTGTGTCAATCAATTAGCTTTTATGTGATACGCCAAAATATGGTGGCTTGTATGTTTTAAAGTAAGCTCCATACGCACTCACTACTGAGTGCAAACAATCAAAATATCTTATTAAAATGAATTATAGTAAATGACCGAGCTCAGTCTCTGTATCCTTGACCATCCATCAAATTAGAAGATCTGCAATAGAGAAGAATTCAGTGTTTTTGTTGTTACTGTCTGACGTATTCAGATGGAGCCTAACGGAATTTATCATGGCAGAATTTATCACACAATATTTTGTGCACGCCACTGATCAAAACAGCTTGTATTTTAGTTCAAAATGACAAAGTTCATTATAAAGTATTACGAACAAAGGAGAGTGATCGGTTTGGGGGGAGCGTACTCGTTTCTCTTTGTTTTGCCTCAGTCGTGGACTACATATGCAAATGATGTAAAATTTGTCTACGCATATCATTGTCAATTTTGTTGACAGAACTGTATTTTATTTGTGCTACATTTACGATTTTCAATTGTTATTTAACCTGGCTAGTTCAGAAAAAAAAGAGGTGGGGGGGGGGCTTTATAGTAAGTTGACTGAGAATTTCAAAATTGGTGGACCGTGAAATAAGGCATGATTGGGGAAGGCGACAAAACGGTGTGTGTTTTATGTTCTAAAAAAGTGGTACGTAGAAAATGACGTGGGAAGTGTTACGTATATAAAACGGCATTTTGAAACAAATCACAAAACCTTTTGACAAAAAACCGAACCATAGAGAAAAGAATTAATTACAAGTTCAAAAAAGACAAAAATAAACAGCCTACGTCTATGATTGAATATGTCAGTAAAAATCGTCCTACGACCGCGGTAAATTACTCAGTTGAAAATGTCATTGCTCGGCATAGTAAACCTTTTCAAGAGGGAGAGTTTGTGAAGAAAGCCTGCTTAGAGAGAGAGAGAGAGAGAGAGTTTGCACGTCCTCCCTTTTTCATGATTTCGATAATAAAGATGAAATAATTCAGCGCACATCAACGATATTCCTCTATCTCGAAACACAATAAAAGAAAGATTCTTAAAACTGTCCGGAGAAAAAAAAAGTGTGTGTGTGTACTTATGTACGCACGTAAGGAGTTCTACTTCTTTTGTATCAATTAATAAGATTTTGTGCAGCCCATTCCGTTATTAGAAAAATATATTCTGAAACAATATTTAAATTTAATCAACTTGTTATAGTAACTTTATAGATTATAAAAACTATTGTATTGGTTATAAAAATAAAAACAATTCTAAAAATCTTGAGCAGGGCAAGCTGGGCTAAGGACAAAAGGTGGTCGCGAGCAGAGTTGAACGATACCAACCTTAAGTCAATCGGACCAGCCAAAACCGAGACAATCAAGATTTAAATAAATTTAAACACCCCCGTACAGGGACAATAGGACAAGTAACATAGGGGGGGGGGATTTCGGCAGACTGTATCTGGAGATGAGGTGAACCGAATGGGACACCTGAGCCCTCATATTGAATGTCTCGGTGGCAAAGAATCGTTCCCGAGAAAATTAAGACATTCGCCCGAATTATGGTCATTTTAAAATAATTAAAAATTTTTAAACAATTAAATAAAATAGAAACAGGGCACCCACCAACTCGAAACTCGGCCTGGTTGTGGGAAAACACAAGATAAATCCATTCGAACCTGTCCGGAGTCTGTAGTTGCAAAAGGGGCAGCTCTAGCTTTGGAAAAGAAAACGAAACTAACTCCCCCTGGGGGTGGAAGCAACTGTTACGTAAATGGTCACGTACATCCCAACGATACACAGAGTAGTAGGTGATCCCAAAGTTTCATTCTTCTATCTCTATAATATCGTGACGTCATCGAAAGATCGAACCGCATAGGAATAACATGGGGATTCTAATTTTAGTGCTAACGCCCCCCTAGGCTCACTATCTATACACGAATTATAACGGGCAAAAGAGCTCAACGAGGAGAACCTATGATCCGAGTTTCATTAACGAAGCTAAAAAATCCTCAAAGATATGCGGGATTTAAATTTTTTTTAAATTTTAAAATAATTTTAAAATGCTAAATATGGGTTAAGAAATGGAGCTATTGTCATGAAAACAAATATTTCTGGATGATCATAGGGAGAACAATCGAATCCAGCAGGTGCGGTCTACTAAGGTAACATAGGATATGAGTTATTACTGGAAAAGCCCTGTAAGGGGAGGAGCACCGGAGGGGGCCGATTCCACGTACAGTTCGCGTTAATACGAAAATATGGTCCACCTACAAAAATCAAGTCCAAATCTCAATTCTTAAGTGGGTGAAATTTTTTTCAGCCCCCATAGGATTAACATGAGAGGATGATATTTTAGTGCTTAAGCCCTCCAAATGCCTACAAAATGGGAATGAAGTAAATGACTGGATGGGTCTCTACGAGTGGAACAGTTGGTTTAAATCTCAAACAGGACTCAAACAGTAGCTAAGATATTGTGAATTGGAACAAATTTAAAAAGTTGTTATAAAAATAAAAATCTTTCTAAAAATCTTGAGCAGAGTAAGCTGGGCCAAGGGCGAAAGGTGTTCACGAACAGAGTTGAAAAATACCAACCTGAAGTCAATCAGACCAGCCAAACCCGAGATATAATCACGATTTAAATAAATTCAAACACCTCCGCACAGGGACAGCAGGATCAATAACATGGGGGCCAATTTGACGTAAAGCTCCAGCTAATACGAAAATATGGCGGACCTGCAAAAATAAAGTCCCAAGCTAAATTCCTTAGGGAGGTGAAATTTTTCCAGCCCCCATAGCATTAACATGGAAGCATGATTTTTTAGTGCTTCAGCCCTCCCCATGCCTACACAAGGGGAATGAAGTAGATGACTGGATGGGTCGACGAGTGGAACAGTTTGTTCAAATCTCAAGTCTGAGACTCAAACAGGATCCTAGATATTACGAATTTTAATCAATTCAAAAAGTTTTAAAAAGTTTAAAACAAAAACTGTGGAAGAAATAGCCCTATGAGCATGAAATAAAATAACTGGAAGAGCAGACAGAGAGGGATCGAATGAGCCAGGTCCGAATGTACTCTGAGGCTCGGGTGCCGAGATATTGGCCAAAACGCTGTAGAGGGAGGGGGGTATGCCTCCCAAAAGATATGGTTTATAACAATAGTTATTACGACCCCCCAAATATGTCCCCTAGCACCAAAAAAGTGGCATGTTAGAAAATTTTCTACCCCATAGGAATAACATGGAGGACTGATATTTTAGTGTGCAGGCCCTCCCTTATCTCAACCACAAGCACATAGATATAAAACACTTGTGGGGGGGGGGAGCACGCTAATTCGATCGACACCCGTTTTGCCAAGATCCCTCAGTAACTTCCAAAGTTATTAGACAACGGTGTGCGAGCACATCGGTTTCGTGACGGTGTGCATCCGTGCGGTGTCGTCATATCCGTGACGGTGTACGTCACATCCGTGATGGTGTGCGCACGCATCTGTGATGGTGTGCACGCGCATCCGTGACGATGTGCGCTCTGTATTATATAGCTCTGTCTTGACTAAAGTACTGACGTCACTAAGTTTAGATGTTTTTGCTCGTTAATGTGTAGAAAAAGTTATTAAGGAATAATTAGTTGCGATAACATGGTTGCTAACAATTACAAAGGGCACAGATATTTGTACCGTTTTTAAAAATGTTCTTGCTGAGAAAGAAATTGATTTGAAATAAATTGTTTTAGTAAAAAATGATAGTGCTCCGTTATAATGAAACAAAAAAAGTTTTTTTTTATTTAGTTTATTTCAAACAGACGTTGATCATTCGATTCTTGAATGCGACACTGGATTATTCAGCAACAATTTTGTATACTAAGAGTTGTTTAATATCTCTTGATAATGTAATGCCATTAGTCACAAAAATAATCAACCTCATATCGTCACAGATTTTATATAAGCGACAGTGTTATGCTTTGTTGGATGAAGTCAATTCGGTGTATAATGTCACTTCAAAAAGCATCAAAGATTTAAATGCACATGAGAAACTTGACGAAGAAAAGGTTATAGAAGAATTTTTTCCGTAATTTGATTATTTAATCAACGAATTTTCAGCTAGAATTTCTCAGTTAAAAAAATTATCGGAATTCTCAAGTTTATTACGTACTGTAACGACCTCCCAAGTTTTCTCAATTCTTGGGTAGCGAGAGAGATCCCACAGCTTTGGTAAAATATTGTTTTATTTACAAATTAGATTAGAAAATTTACACCATTATTATGGTATCTATCCTCCACTGTAGAAAATATCCAGTCCAGATCCCAGTTCTCTGATCTTCCCGATGTCTGGCCTCGCTTCCACACAGCCTTTCACATGCACACTCAGAGGTCTCTCCCTCTAATCGCAGGTCAAATCACTGGAGCCACGCAGCCTCTGACGATGGTATCACCAAAGCTTATTATTGTCACCTCCCGAATCGTCTCTTTAAACCCCTTGGCTGGACCTCTTTCACGCCTCTAATAATTTCTGATTGGTAAGGGTCACACGGTCTGCACCCGACACCCTCTCTCTTGGTCTCAACCACTATTGGTTTCTCCGGGACAAAAGTCTGTCTCGAATGGATTATCAATGTCACCGCACCTCGTAAACTTCATGGAGAGTCCATAAACCGTCCTGTCACTTCAACACTGTAAATACACTCTTTGACATTTATTCCTAGCAAAAGGCTGACACTCCCTTTCATACAAGTGTATCATGACCACATGCGAGAGGGAACTAAAGAATGGAGCACCGTCAAAGTAAGTGTGTCCCCTTTTACAGATTGCTGTGAAAAAAAACCATTTGGTGAATCTATTCGGCACTGTGTGTGGAAAAAAAGGGTAAAACAAAAGAATTCAAGAGTCAGCTCAACATCTGTTTTGGCTCATGGCGTGAGAGAAAAGTCTGTAGTCCCACTTGAAAAATAAAATAGCCCATCTGGCTATTCTGTTCACCTCTTGGCTTCAAAAATCATAAGAGGCTTTATTTAATAAAATGAACTTGTCCCAATTCGATTGGTTGCAAATCGAAAAACAAATTGAAAAATTTCAAATGTAACTGATTGATTTCTAGTGGAGTTCAGTATGGATTGAAAAATTTATAGAAACAAATAAGAAGTTGAATTGATTGAAACAGAAAAATAAACAAGCAATATAATTAAAAATTCAAATAACGAAATATTGGAAACATGGAATTTGATTCCAGACACATTTAACTGTTTGAAAAAGCTGGTTCAATATTTTCACGTACCTATGCCTACGAGTCCTTATTTTTAAAGAAGAGTAACATTAAAGACCCGCTTAGAAACTTTTCGGCAGATGACTCCAATTCAACATGTATTCTGCTAAAAGTAGCGCCTAACAAATCAAATATCAGTTAATTGTCATCTAATCTGTAGCGACAGAAGTCACACTTAAGTTACCTTAATTTGAATTATACGCGTATAACTAAAACATTTACTACTATGCAGTGCAAAGAGTATTTTTTCGTAGTAAATAAAGAGTTTTTAAATGTTAGCATTTTTTTTATATTTACCCAATAATCACAAGTCAAAATTGTTTGCCTGCTCGTTTATACATCATTACACAATTCTTTAGAAAAAAATGGCACGTTGATCCCTAAAGGTTCGCCATCCTTGGACTAGATTGTACGCCTGTCGTTAGCCGTAGCTTTGAGTGTCATGCAGATGACAGTAAAATTCAACTCGTTTCCTCCCCAAATTTGAGAGAATACACCTTGGGGGTGGTCAGGGAGTTCCACCTCTCTTCTTCTTCCCCCAACCTCACGAGAGGATTTGCGACTTAACGGCTAGTTAGAGTACTCCCATGTCGCGAACATTGTAAACCACCCATGCCTTCTCCAGGATTGGAACACAAGCCTTATACGGCACAGCAGTCATCATGGCTGACCAGTCATCATAGCGGATGAGTGGCGAAAAATTCAATAAATTACACTAGTGTTCAAAATTAAGGCAAATTTCATATCTCCCAAAATAATGGACACAGATTAGGAATGTATACTAATAGAATATATACACATATACAAGGTGTCTCGAAAGATAACGATAATTTTGCATTAGGTGAAAGGTGGGCTTATATCTGTTCTGGGAAAATTCGCCGTGCACTTGGTTAAGAGAGGACGAGTGCATTCTCGAAAATGTGGAAAGTTAACACGCTCCATCACATCATAACTGCTGTGACTACAAATTTCACAATTTTGCAAGGAATTTTTCACTTACATCACCTTACATAGCCGTACCATAAATCGCAGTCACAAGTCGGACAAAAAACTCTTATATATATAGCTGGTTTAATTAAAATTAATTTAATTTGTGTGAGTCGGGGTTTGAAAAACGCTTACACCTAATTTGACTTTTTAAATAGAAAACTATTAAAAATAACCCCAGGCAAGTTTCTCATAAAAGTTGGCCCATTTAGTTAAGATTCCAAAATGGTACAACACTTGTTCTTTTCTGAGTATAACAATCATATAAATTTTTTTTGTTTGTAGAACATGTTCATTTTAAAAACACCTCTGTTGATATCTTCCACCACATCATTAAGTATTGTGACTGTAAATTACACATTGCGGTTTTTTCACTAATGTGATCTTTCCTAACCATGATATTAATCCCAGTCACAAATGGGGCGAAAGCTTTGACTGGTTTAGTTCAAATTAACGTAGCTTAAGAAAAAGATATAATCTAGCTTTGACTATTCTTAAAAAGAAAAATATTACACACTGCTCTAAGCAAGTTATTTCAAAAATAGCCCATTTAGTGGCAATTCCAATAACAGTTCTTTCCTTAACAAGCACTGTCATTTTATTTTCTTTTACAAAATGACAATATTTTAAGGCTACACAGTACCCTTTTCAAAAAACAGTTTTGGAGACAGTAACAGTACAAATAGTTTGTTTTATGTTTATATTATATTATTAAGCTTATTCTGTAAGAAAAAAGTCAGTATGACCAACCATTATTTTACAATTTAAAAAAAACATTATTTTACAATTTGAAGTTTTTTTCAAACCATTATAAAATGCTCAATTTTTAAAAATTTTTTATTCATTTAGGCTTTAAGTTTCTTTGATTATTGTAAACAAATTTAGTATGGATTTGAAAAAAATCTCCTCCCTGTTTATTTTTAATAATTATTTTTCTACCTAAACCTGAAAAAAACACGATTTTTTTAAAAATATTAACTGAAGCATTTTTAAAAAAAATAACTAGTGATCTCAGATCTATAAATCCATACTAACTTTTATAGAGCATACCTTTAGGAGTACATACCTTGTACATACACCTTGAACAGAAAAGAGTAATATATAAAAAAAATTTTAAGTCAATTCCTACTTAGGTCAACAAAGAAAAATTTTATTTTATCGCTAATTTCATTAAATAGTTACAATTAATGTAAATATGTATACACATATGGCCGAATCACAATATTAAGTGACAAAATACGAAGTGATTTTCCTTGCAATTTTCCATTTTCATTTCTATATAAGGTGTGTGTGTTGAACTATTTTTGTTTGTTCGTTACTCTGTGTCTTATATATTCAAAATTAAATTTAATTATTCTAATAAAAAAATAAAATAAAGTTCTCAGAAATTAGACCTTTCCAGATGGGATTCGAGCCAACAACCTTTGAATTATAAGTCCAATGCGCTATCCATTGCGCTACAGGGACATACCCAGCGCCATTTTTTTCTTTCTATATATACTGTTGGACTATTATTTTCTTTGTTACTATTTATTTATTTTGTAATTTATTCCATGAATTAAGACTTGAAGAAACTGCATTACCATCAAGTGTCATTTACTACAAGCTTTAAGAAATATATTTGAACTTGAATGGATTAATAGAAAATATTTTATTAACGATTGAAAATTTGAACAAAATATATAGAGAGAGAGTGAACTATATATATACATAATAGTAGGAATTCAAAAAAGCCTTAGGGCTTAGAAAACACTTATGTTTTCAAAATCATAAGTCTGAGCAAAATCCATTTAAAGTTTGCAAAGACATAAAACAAAAACTTATACTACCCGTAAAGTTCTAATTTTAGTACACTATTTCCCAATGTATTTTCTACATTAAAACACTAATTTAATTAAATATTACTGAACGCACTTTTTCGAATTCAAAATAAATTTTTGCATTCTATTGATAGCATTTGTAACGTCAACATGATATTCAGCTTAATATTAACCTAATATTTTCACAAAAGTTTTGTAATACAAAGTATTTATGTGCACAATAATAATACCACTAACTTAGGCTAAAAATCATCAGGATTTTTCATAAACTAATTTTTTTTTCAGTTATAAATTGGTACAGTTTAGCAAGTTTGAGTATTTATGGTACGATTTTAAAATAATGGGTTGGAGGGAAAGTTCTGTCGTATTTTAAATAGGCAGGTGATTTTTCTTTTAAATAAAAAAAAAAAATATCTGGCTAGTCAGTCATTCGGATTGTTTTTGTTTTTTTAGCTGCTGTATAATATAAAAGGAGTCTTTTTTTTACCGTTCATCATTTACTTGTGATATTTAAAGTGAAAAACATGTCAGTAGATAAAGTGCATTTACGACACTGCATTTTGTATGAATTCCAAAAATGAAGCAATGCATCGGTTGCATGTAGAAATTTATGTGTTGTATTTGGAAAAGATATTGTAAATGTTCGTACTCGTCAAAGATGGTTTAACAAATTTCGTTCCGGGGATCTGAGCCTTCAAGAAAGTGATCGATCTGGACGACCATCCAAGATCGATAATGATGTTTTGCGATCCACGTTGGAAAATAATCCACATTTAACAAGTCGAGAAATTGCAGAAGAGTTTGGTATTCATCATGCAACTGTTGGCGATCACATTAAATCTCTTGGGTTTATGTTAAAGCAAAGTGTTTGGGTTCCACATAAATTAACGGAAAAGAATTTGTCTGAACGTGTTAGGATGACATCACATCTGATTAGACACAATGTGGAGCCGTTTTTGGACAAGCTGGTTACTGGAGATGAAAAGTGGATTCTTTACGAGAATATTAAGAGAAAAAAAGCTTACTACAAACCAGGAACAACATCAGCAACAGTTCCAAAACCAAGTATCCATCGACGAAAAGTACTGCTTTGTTTGTGGTGGGACCAGAAAGGTCCAGTGTACTACGAGTTGCTGAAACAGGGAAAAGCCATTAACGCGGATATGTACTGCAATCAGCTGGATAAACTGAATGCAACCATCAAGGAAAAAAGGCCTCCATTAGCGTGTAGAAAAGGAAAAATGTTCCACTACGATAGTGCTTGACCGCATACTGCAATGGTGACACAACAAAAACTGAATGCGTTAGGATGGGAAGTCCTTAGTCACCCACCGTATTCACCTGACATTGCACCATCTGATTATAACCTGTTCAGATCTCTGCAAAACTATTTAACGGGAAAAAATTCAAGTCCTTTGAAAGTGTTTCTAAGGCAGTTGCTGACTATTTTAACTCCGAGGACGAGAACTTCTACAAAACAGGAATTCAAAAGTTACCTGAAAGATGACAACAGGTTGTAACAAATAACGGAGCATATATAATTGATTAATATTAAACACGTATTTTTATAAACGAACTCAAATATTTTCTTTAAAATACGACAGAACTTCCCCTCCAACCCATTACAATAAAATAGTATTAATTTATTGGAGTTTGGTACACACATGACGGAAATCTATTCAGTTTTATCTGCAATACTTGTATTTAGAAAACTTGTATTCGGAAATCTAATTGCAGTATCAATTGAGGGCGTTTTTAGATTTATCATTTTTAGTAGTATTCTATCCCTTCGAAGTATTGTTTCTCATAGTAACCTGAGAACGTTTTGGCCGTGACATTTTCTTGCTAAAATGCTTTAAAATGAGACCGAAACCAAAACCTAAGCTCAGAAAACTTCAAATATCTGAAAAAATCATTTGTTATAAAAATGGAAAATTGGTGGCAAGCTGCGCAATGATATAGGTTATAAGAAATTCAAAAAAAAATTCGGTAAATTTGAGATTTGTAGGGTTGTGTAGCCTTAAAAAACTAAATGTTATGCACGGATACTTGAACTTACGTAACTCAAATGGATGGATTATGGAAAACCCACATTTAATGCGTGATGACCGGTCCCAATTGCAATTTTTGGACCGGAATAGTAAATGAAAAATATTTGGCCCGTTTGTGTTGCCCAAAAGTCTAAATGGAGCCAAATACTTGAATTTTATTGGAAGTAAATTTCCAGACCAGCTAGAGAAGATGTGCTATTCAACATCTACAGGGACCAGTGGATGACCAGCGCATTATGTGAGCCTTTAAAAGAAACATTTGGGCATGGATCCCGGAAGGTGGATTGGACGTCATCATCCAATTTCAGCGCCAGCTCGTTCATTATATTTCAACCCCGTCACTTTCTTTTACTAGGGCTACATACAAGAAAAAAGTTTATTTTAAGCCAATGCAAAATAGGGACTAAACTGCGGCAAAGGATTGTTGAAGCACTGGAGGAAATAAACTTAGCTAATTACTCCTGACTCTCGTCGGGCGGTCACTTTTTAAAATGTGTGGAGTCTACATTCGTGTAGAAGTTAAACGATCATTTTTGTCATTAATATGTTACATTTTTTTACGTTCTATTTTTAATAATATTGTTTAGTTGGAGTTACATACTAAGATTCAGTTTTTTAAAATAAAATCACTTTGTAAAAGAAAACAAAATAACAGTAATTATTATGGATAGAAATGTAGCAGGTGTTGTACTTTTTTGAAATCGTCACTAAAAGGGCCACATTTTGAAATAACTTGCTAGAGTAGTAAGCAATGCTTTTCTTTTTATGAAGTGTTAAGAGGACTTGGTACCCCAAAAATGACCTGAACATAGTTTTTTTAAAATTTTTATTTAGTTATATTCTTTGAATAATTACTTTTCGATTGATATATCACTTTTGTATGCCTGAAAAGAAGAAAAACTTCATTTGAAATATGTAAACAAACAAATTTAGAAATTCGACCACACCCCATGTTTAGAGGCGTCAGTGATTTTAAGCTAATTTTTATCAACTAATTTTCAAAAATAAATTTTATTTTGGTATAACCATAACTGAAATACTTTACCGTTCTTTTTAGTGACTACAACTTTTATTACAAGCTATTTGTTGTTGTTGATGGCGCTTCTTTCGTTTGTTTTGCAGTTATCATGCTAGACTGTAGATGAAGCTGCTGGGATTTCAGTATTATCTTTCTTCTTATCTCTTGAAGATTTGTCTTAAGAATGCCACGTGTAAGACGTCGAAATCGATGCTCAAATGAACAGCAAACGTTGTTGTAGTGATGTTGTGAATACATGTGTCACGGAAGAAAGCAAATTAGATCTTAACATCAGAATTATGCAGTTATTAAATACTGAAGACAGGACATTCGGAAGTGGGAAATTTCATTAGTGTGAATTTTTAGCAAATCAGCGAAATGTTTATGAAACTAAAATGCTCCCACTGTGACAAACAAACTTTAAAATGGAAACAAGGTAGGATTTTCCTAAGTGTTAAATTTAACCTGCCGTCCTTGCGCTGAAAAAGTTTGTGCTGTAGAAACATCTAATGAAAGACAGAGTAATAATGTCCCTGATATTAATTTATGGGTCACGCAAGCATCCTCTAATATTGGAAAAGGTTACTCTGCAATTGAAAAATTTTGCATGGCAGTAACTGTATCACCTTTTTCATCGAGAACATAAAGCAAATGTACTACACTTCTTCATATAGCCTAAGGTATTTCTGCAGAGACTTTGCTGAGAGAAGTACATAGTGAAGTGAGAAATGCTTACGAAGCTCCAACTGATGTTCCCATAGTCTACAAAATGCTATCAAGGAATCGAGAGCCCGTGGCATTTCATTAGGAGGAAAAGGCCCTGAACCATTAAAAGAGGAAACAATTAAAAAATTAACTTTATACTACCAAAAAGCCATATTAAAAAAACAAAGACAATGTTCCTGCCATGAAAAAAACAATATAAGCTACTTTACATTACAGCATTTCGACAGACCAAAAATCTGAGCATTCGGAATGTCCAACCGGTGTTAACTCATGGTGTTTTTACCAGTCCGCAAAAGCAAAAGGACAAAAACCAAGTCTGCGTAAACAACATGTTGGGACTCCAATCAATATGAAAGGTTTTTACCACATATCCTTTCTACTTATCAATGGCTTATTTCGAATGAACTTTTAAAAAAGTGCCTTTTTGCGGAACCCAAAACGCTAATGAAAGCTTACACAACATGATTTTGTCAAAGTGCCCAAAGGAGATATTTGTGTGTAAAATCAGAGTTAAACATGTCGTACTGGAAGCGATTTGTGAATTCAACAAAAGGACTCTACGTACTGTCAGAGAGAGACCCAAAAAACATTATATATACATTTGGGTAAATGTTTGCATGATCTTGGTGTGATGCTCGAATTCCATAAAAGGTTATTTTGATTCAGACGGTAAAACATCAAATATCAGCATGCATGCAAATTGAGAAAAAAAAGCTATTTTAAAAAGAGAAATATTAATTAAAAAAGGAAGGAGTTGCATATAAAGCATAATATTTCTGAGGCATTACAATAATATAATTTTTTTTTTGTAAAAAGTGTGCATGTAAATATTTTTAATTTAGAGATTTTATAATAATAATTTCATAGTCTCAGTTCTTATTTATCATATGTTTTTCCTACAATTATACTATTTAAATATTATGTGAAACAAAAGATTTTGAAATTTCTGTTATAACAGAAAAAAACTTTTTTTAACATTTTCTTCGAGTTTTCTTGATATTTATAAGCAATTATTACTGTGTAAAAATGCATCATTTACAGAAAATATGGGTTAAAATAATATGAAAATGCATTTATTTTAGAAGAAAAATGTATAGTTAATGTTTTAAAATGGTATTTTAAATTTATTTTAGATTATAATAATAATTTTTTCAGAAGTATAAACTTTAAAATGTTTTTTCTCAGCTTGTGTTTTTTCAATACATTAGTTCATTCAAAATGCTACTCCTTCCACAATTAATAACCCATCACTTTCATTTGTTCTCTGTGTGTTATAAATCATGCATGTAACAAAATTAGATATCCATTTTGCTATAAACTGAACATTTTTTTTTAAAATTAAAATGTAGGCATATTGGGGTTTTGGTGAATTTTAGCATATCTATGAACATTTTTTTTTTCCTCCAAAACTAACTAAGTTATTGTAAAATCGATCCCTAAAGTTGTTTAAAACATCCTTAAGAATGTTACAAAAAAACTTCATGTCGCAATATTAATAAATACAAAAGAAGTAGAATTTTAAAAAATTTCCAATTTTTTAAAAAAAATTTAATTTTTTAAAATTTAGTAATTAATATGTGCAAAATTACACCTCATATTGTTTTATTGAATAGAAACATTACATGAAATGCTTAAAAAATAATTTTTAAATGCATGAATAGAGAAAATTTTTCAAAGGGTACCCACTCCTCTTAAAGTTAGATGACATAATTTTTTCAAACAGCCGTACATTAGTTTTAACTAAACCAGTAAAAGGTTTTGCTCCATTTTGACTTTAATTAATTGTACGGCTATGAAAGATCACGTTAAGAAAACAATCACAGTGACGTTCTGGAATTTGCTTTCACAATACCGAAGATGTGGGGTAGGGTTTGCAGCCTCAGGATCCCGAGATAAAAATAACTAATCCAGGGATTTAATTTTTGTCTGTGGATTATATTTTGAAATTGTTTTCAAACTATTGTGAATCTGGTGTTACATTTAATGTATCTTATTTACGTTTTTTGTACTGTATCGTTTAATGTTAGTTTTTGAAGTGTTGAACCTTGAAGGATTCAAGCAGGGTGTGTATGTTAAACCGGGAAATTTCATATATATTTTCTCTTATTTTCTTTTGTAACTTTCTCACCATCACGAGTGGGGCCAGAAAACGGACATTTCTCCCACCCTCATGATGTCCGGCTTCAGCTAACTTGGAAAGAGGCATTTGAATTTTTGGAAGATATCTAGTAGGGTTTTCAGCCCCGGTATCCCTGAATTCCGAAACCTAGGGATCCGGTTTTTTTTCCAATCCCAAATTCCGGGATTAAAATAAATAACATTGGGATTTAATTTTTATCTGAATTATATTTAAAAAAAATTTCTAAGAATTTAATTCTTTAAAAATTTATATTCCATTTATAAAATATGTACGTAGAATTTTTTGCGCAATTGTAAGTGCTATATGTAAAAAAAACATATGCACAGTTGTGAAAGGGTTATCCGCGTGAATTCAATACTAATCCTCTTGGGAAACTTTGGGGCCAGCATTTTTACTATTTCACAGCCTCTTCGAGAAAAACACGAGGTAGTTAAATGTTAATTAGTTCGACTATATAAAGTCTATATATATATATATATATAGATTTCGTAAATGTGAAGAGAAAGAGTTGCCAAGCCCCATGTAAGTATCGCCAGAGAATTAATTTAAGAACTTAGCGCGCATTTGATAGAGATAATTTATAAAAGTAAAGCGTTAGATTAATCATTGAAGGAAATAGATTCAGTACCGACCTGAGGTTAGCAAGTATTCGTTTCCTTGTCCATTCTGATAGCTGAGATTACTTAGACGGGAATATTAGATTTGAATATTAGAATTGAATATTAGATTTGAATATTATAATTGAGTGTTAGGATTAATCGAGGTATTAGGGAGTAACTACTAAGTATCCACTTATAATTAAACTTGTGATTGTTTATGCGTTGTCAGTCCTGAATAAGCAATTATGCGGTGTGAACGACGTCCAAAATAGGATTGAGTCACGACAATGGCACCCAACGGGTTTGTCCTCATGACATATCTCCCTTAACCCCGGGAGTCGGATCCAATTTTAGGCTCTTGCCTGATATTTACTTTTCTGGAGTTGAGAATATAGAAGAATTTCTGGAATATATTGACAGTAATGTTAAGTTTTACGACGTAACTAATAATTTGGCATGTCCTTATCTTAAATGGCGACTCAGAGGACTGTTATGATGTCTTCGGGTTTTCGATAGTGAATGGGAATGCTACGGATTTCATGCAATTAAAAAAGGCTTTGACAGCAAATTTCCCAATGGTTAGGAATAAAACTGAATTGGAAGTCAGGTTCCATTCGTCGTATCAAGGTCACGGTCAGGCTCCTTAGGATTTTATTTATGACCTGCTCAAAATACACAAAAGGTTGGTACTAAATATGTCGGAAAATAATTTAATCAATCACATTATTGCCCTTTCGGAACCACAATTGATGGAATACATAGAGCTTAGAAATTAAACTACTCAATTGCAGTTACTTCAGATGATAACGAAGTACGAGGACAGATATTTGAGGAGAGACAATCCGGGTTCGAGTAATAATAATAGTAAAAGACGAGCATATGATGTGAGTAGGAGGTCTAACGAAGGTCGTACTAATAGAAATTGGAGAGATACTGGGGTAGTCGAACGTCAAAATGATAGGAGACAGGGTTATAGAACTTGTTATGGGACGAGACCCCAGAGGAACCATGATAATCAAAGGTTCGAGAACAGGAACCGTATTGATAGGAATGATCGCGGATTCGAGAATCGTGGTGGATGAAACCAATATATATAGAAATAGGGGTCCGAGTGATAATTTTACACGAGGGTCGAATAATCATTGGAATAGTGGTAGTCATAAAAATTTAAACTTTCTAAACGTTCGAAATCAGAATCGATCGCAGTTTAATAAAAAACCTCATATAAGGATTTCTGCTTTAAGGATGTCCCCTGTAGAACTCCCGTACGTGCCAATTTTAGTGAATGATATCTTCACTAAGGCATTATGGGATACTGGAGCCGAGAAGTCGTTGACATCTGAAGAAACGCATCGGACATATTTTTCTTATAAGAAAATTAAAAAAATCAAATGCAAAAGTTGTAATAGCTCAGGGCACCTGTTGAAACAATGTAGGGACGGTAGAATTAGAGATACGAATAAGAGAATTCACGAAAAAGTGGGACTTTCCTATATAAGCGGATCTTTAATATCCATGCATTTTAGGTATCGGTTTTATACGAAACTCGAAGATTACCATGAAATTCGAGGAAAAGTCATTAGCGATTCCGGATTCGCAAATAGAAGAAATAAAAATCGTTGAGGAGAATGTAGAAATTGATCTTTCAAATACAAAAGTAGATGAAAGTCAAAAGAGAGAATTACAATAGTTAGTTTATAGTTTTAAAGAGTGGTTCTCGGAGACACCGGGACTTAATCATATATTATATCATGAAACCGATACGGGTGATAGCGCTCCGGTAGTATCCAGACCGTATAAATATGACAGGATTAAGCAAGGTATCATTGAGTACTACATTAAAAAAATGTTACGAGAAGGCACCATCGTACAAATTCAATCTGCTTACGCATCTCCTGTAGTATTGTGTCGTAAGAAGAACGGATTACCCCCGGACAATCCTGAGGCGTATAGATTTGCGGTGGATTATCGCAAACTTAATGCAGTAACTAGGTACCCGAGATATCCTTTGCCACTCATTGAGGTTTTAATTACTAATATTCCTCACAGAAAATAATGAGTACTTTGGATCTACGCTCTGGCTCTTTTCAATTGGCAGTAAACCCCATAGATGTAGTCAAAACTGCTTTCGTGACGAAAAACAGCACTTATGCGTTTAATCACATGCCATTCGGCCTATCGGGAGCAGCCGCAAATTTTCAGAAGGCTATAGACATATCATATTGCAACCTGTGTTAGGGAAGTGTGTCCAAGTGTACATGGACGACATAATAATCGCGTCTCCATCATTTGCATATCACTTGGAACCTTTAAAGGAAGTATTTAGGTTATTGCAAGAAGCGGGGTTGATGTTGAGCAAAGATAAGTGTAAGTTTCGGTGTGAAAAACTAAAATACTTAGTCCTCGTGATTAGTAAGGATGAAATAGCCACGGATGAATCTAAAGTTAAGGCAATACTCGAAATGAAAGCACCAAAAAATTTGAAAGTAGTATCAAAATTTCTCGGAATGGCCCAATGGTATCAAAAATTTCTTAAGGGATACGCAGATCTCTGCGAGCCACTGTATGAATTAAAACAGAAGGGTAGAAAATTTAATTGGTCGGTAGAGGCGCAAGTTGCTTTTGAATCGATCAAACGTGCAATTACGGAAGCATCTGTACTAAAATTACTGGATTTCAATGTACAATTTGAGCTTTTTACAGACGCGAGTTCTTTTGGGATTGGAAAGGTGCCTTCTCAAAGTCAGTGACCTATAGCATATGCGTCCCGCACACTTAATGGGGCGGAGCGCAATTACACAGTAACCGAGTGCGAATGTTTAGCAGTGATTTGGGCTTTAAAAAAAGTTTCGCACTTGCTTTGGTTCGTTACCAGTAAGAGTAATCACGGATCATGCAGCATTAACAAAACTCAAAAATGGTAAAAATTTATCAAGCCGCATGATTCGATGGACACTCAAGCTAGCAGAATTTAATGTTGATTGGGAACACAGGCCAGGTGCTCAAAATGTTGTGGCAGACGTGTTGTCTCGGAACCCGGTGGAAAGATTGAAGATATCAATATAACTTGTGCAGTAATTAGAGATTTGGTACTTTCGTCGAGGGAGCAATTGATAGCTGAACAAAGGCAGGACCCTGAGCTGGTTCATATTTATCGTTACTTACAAAACCCTGAAGACTGTACAGTAAATGCGGGGGTCTGTGGGAACTGGTCCCAGGATTTTAAACTTATAGAAGGATTGTTATTTTATGCGAAGTACGCATCCTCTCTCGGAGAAATGAGAGTATATATACCAAAATCGATGCGAGGTGTGATAATGCACGAATTTCATGATAAGACTATGGCGGGACACCTCGGAAAAAGGAAAACATATTTACGCTCGAAGGATGCTTGTTATTTCCCTAACATGAGAAGGGCGATACACGATTATGTTTTGACATGTGATACTTGCAGAAAAATAACTATAAGAACGCGTTACCGGCCGGTCATTTAATACCGATTGTAACTAATTATCCGAACAAAATAGTTTCATTTGCTTTTTTAGGCCTCTACCCAGCATCGAAACCTGAAAGATATAGATATATTTTAGTGATAACGGATCATTTTACGAAGTTGTTGGAAATAATACCCCTCAGAAAGGCGTCCGAAAAAATAATCGCCAATACCCTGTTCGAAAATTATATTTCGCGATATGGAACTCCAATAAAACTTATCAGCGATAATGGTCCCCAATTTATATCCGAAGTTTTTGAGTATTTAAGTACTAGATTAGATATAAAGCATGTCAAAACAGTGGTGTATCGACCTCAATCAAATCGAACGGAACGAGTTAATCGCGATTTATTACAAATGATTGCTTCTTTTGTAAATCATAATAATGAAACCTGGGACAAGTTTCTAAACTAATTCGCGTATGCATTAAGAACGGAAGTTCATGAAACCACGGGAAAGACCCCAGCAGAATAATTTTTGGGCAGGAAACTTATTACCCCGTTTCAAAAACTAGTGATGGTGACGGATGGTACAGAATTTGTGGTTGGGGATATTGAAAAGGTGTTTGAGGAAGCTAGGCAGAGTACGATGAAAAAGCAGAAAAAGTGGGCGATGTATTACAATAAAAGGAGACGCGAAATAAACATTAAGGTGGATGATTTAGTGTTGGTCGAAACTCGACCTATAAGTTCAGCCAGTAAAAAGGTGGTAGCTAAATTCTGTCCAAAGTTTGAAGGTCCTTTTAGAGTTGTAAATGTTAAAAACAATAATATTGTAATTTGGAAGGGAGGTAGAACTACAGTCAATGTAGACCAAATGCGAATTTACCATCAGAGAAAAAGCGATGAAGGTTTAGTGGAGGTAGATTGTTCAGTTAACAGAGGATCCGAGTATCAGTCGAATAGACTAGAGAATAGTCGATATGGGTTAGATAGGTCACAAAGTTTTAAGAGTAATGAGTCTGGTGGAAGACAGATACAGGAGAGGAATGAGAATTCTAGTGTAGGAAATAAAAGTAATCAGAGAGAGACAAAGAGGAGCGGACACGAGCTGACCAAGCGTAGGTGTAAGAGGGCGATCTCTGAATCGTTATCCCAAGTGAGACAACAAAAGAAAAGGAAGAATCAGCACGCAAGAAGGTGGAAAAGAAAAAAAATATGAGTCACTATCAGAGGATCCGAGATATAAAAGAAAACTAAGTTACAAAGAGGTCAACAAACGAAGGCTCCCGTCCTCCATCACGTCGAATGAGCAGGCAATGGAGCAGAGCAGCACATCGAATGAGCAGACAATGGAGCAGAGCAGCACATTGAATGAGCAGACAATGGAGCACGTCGAATGAGCAGGAAAAAAATAGAAGATCGCTACGGTAGACAAGTTCCAAAAAGAGATCGTCAGCAGCCAGAGGAAGACACGCTAATTCAACCAAGACTGAGACAACAAAAAATGTCCACCCTACACAATTCCAAAAACGGCAGGACAGTTTATGTAAAAGCCAGATCAAGATCACCAGTAGGATCATTGCCAGGCCAAGAAGAATCAACCCGATCTAGAAGAGATCAAGAAGGACGAGACCACAACTACAATCTGAGGAATCGCCGACAGTACAGACTAGACCGCCAGAAGTGAGTCCACGCAGCAGAAGGTCCACATCGTTGGAGGTGCAGATAGGAAATATTAGAAAGAAGATGAGCAAGATATTAGCCAGGTTGTATTGTTTCATTTATATTTTTACTGACAGGCAGTCAGGTAAATTTTTGCAAGAAGCAAGTCTCATTTTGTTAATGATGTCTAAGTGCAAAAATCACACTACGTTGAGTGAAATGAACTTTTGTATATTTAAATATATTCTAAATTGTGGAAAGCATATGTATGTTTACATTTGTTTACCTTATCCAAAAGCTTGGCTAAATGTGCGAGAATTCATTGTATTGTTTGTTTATATTGAATATTTTGAAAATTGCATATAATTGTGTATATATATAATAATGTTGAAGTGTATATTATAGTATATATCTGGTTTTTGGGACTCGTGGCGTAGAGAGAGGAAATTAACCATAACACTAACAGCGCTACGCGATTGGAATGGGAATTTTTTTTAAACCAGATAAAATTTGTAAAGTAATTGACAATTTAAATATGTGTGAATTCAATGTTGTTGTGTGTATAAAGTGTTCAAATTTTTTTTTGTACGTCCACTGATCCAGTTCTCATTTCAGGGTGGCTGACCCTGATGTATTGAAGATATTGATGTTGAAGAATAACTCAAGATATGTGAAATGTTTTAAGTTTTTCGGGTTGTGTACGGCCAGGTTTTTCCCTCCAGTGGGAGGTTTTTCTTTGGTCCTCGCCCAAATGGGGTACACCTTATATAATGAATGTAAAAGTGGTAAAAATGGGAGTGAGTAAAATTTGAGCTAGTAGTTTTGAGTGTTTTTTTAGCGTATTGTTATATAAAAGTTAATGCTAAACTAAAGTTTAAGATGTCTAGGTAATTTATGACTTAAATTTTTCAACGTAATTTATATCGGGCCATTGAGACCCTTTTATAAATCCCGTTCTTTTTTGGGGGGAGGGCTGTAAAGGGGGTATCCGCTTGAATTCAATACTAATATTCTTGGGAAACTTTGGGGCCAGCTTTTTTACTATTTCACAGCCTCTTCGAGAAAAACACGAGATAGTTATATGTTAATTATTTCGACTATATAAAGTCTATATATAGATTTCGTAAATGTGAAGAGAAGGAGTTGCCAAGCTGCATGTAAGTATCGCCGGAGAATTACTTTACGAACTTAGCGCGCATTTGATAGAGATAGTTTTTAAAAGTAAAGTGTTAGATTAATCATTGAAGGAAATAGATTCAGTACCGACTTGAGGTTAGCAAGTATTCGTTTCCTTGTACATTCTGATAGCTGAGAATACTTAGACGGGAATATCAGATTTGTATATGAGATTTGTATATGAGATTTGTATATGAGATTTGTATATGAGATTTGTATATGAGATTTGTATATGAGATTTGTATATGAGATTTGTATATGAGATTTGTATATGAGATTTGTATATGAGATTTTTATATGAGATTTGTATATGAGATTTGTATATGAGATTTGTATATGAGATTTGTATATGAGATTTTGTATATGAGATTGTATATGAGATTTGTATATGAGATTTTGTATATGAGATTTGTATATGAGATTTGTATATGAGATTTGTATATGAGATTTGTATATGAGATTTGTATATGAGATTTGTATATGAGATTTGTATATGAGATTTGTATATGAGATTTGTATATGAGATTTGTATATGAGATTTGTATATGAGATTTGTATATGAGATTTGTATATGAGATTTGTATATGAGATTTGTATATGAGATTTGTATATGAGATTTGTATATGAGATTTGTATATGAGATTTGTATATGAGATTTGTATATGAGATTTGTATATGAGATTTGTATATGAGATTTTGTATATGAGATTTGTATATGAGATTTGTATATGAAGATTTGTATATGAGATTTTGTATATGAGATTTGTATATGAGATTTGTATATGAGATTTGTATATAATTGTATATGAGATTTGTATATGAGATTTGTATATGAGATTTGTATATGATTGTATATGAGATTTGTATATGAGATTTGTATATGAGATTTGTATATGAGATTTGTATATGAATTTGTATATATTTGTTATGGATTTGTATATATTTGTATATGAGATTTGTATATGATTTGTATATGAGATTGTATATGAGATTTTATATGAGATTTGTATATGAGATTTGTATATGAGATTTGTATTTTTTATATGAGATTTGTATATGAGATTTGTATATGAGATTTGTATATGAGATTTGTATATGAGATTTGTATATGAGATTTGTATATGAGATTTGTATATGAGATTTGTATATGAGATTTGTATATGAGATTTGTATATGAGAGATTTGTATATGAGATTTGTATATGAGATTTGTATATGAGATTTGTATATGAGATTTGTATATGAGATTTGTATATGAGATTTGTATATGAGATTTGTATATGAGATTTGTATATGAGATTTGTATATGAGATTTGTATATGAGATTTGTATATGAGATTGTATATGAGATTTGTATATGAAGATTTGTATATGAGATTTTGTATATGAGATTTGTATATGAGATTTGTATATGAGATTTGTATATGAGATTTGTATATGAGATTTGTATATGAGATTTGTATATGAGATTTGTATATGAGATTTGTATATGAGATTTGTATATGAGATTTGTATATGAGATTTTTATATGAGATTTGTATATGAGATTTGTATATGAATTTTTTGATTTGTATATGAGATTTGTATATGAGATTTGTATATGAGATTTGTATATGAGATTTGTTATGATTTTATATGAGATTTTGTATATGAGATTTGTATATGAGATTTGTATATGAGATTTGTATATGAAGATTTGTATATGAGATTTGTATATGAGATTTGTATATGAGATTTGTATATGAGATTTGTATATTTGTATTGATTTGTATATGAGATTTGTATATGAGATTTGTATATGAGATTTGTTATGAATTTGTATTATTTGTATTGATTTGTATATGAATTTGTATATGAGATTTGTATATGAGATTTGTATATGAGATTTGTATATGAGTTTTTTTTTTTTTTTTTTTTTTTATATGAATTTGTATATGAGATTTGTATATGAGATTTGTATATGAGATTTGTATATGAGATTTGTATATGAGATTTGTATATGAGATTTGTATATCAGAATTAATCGAGGTATTAGGGAATCACTTCTAGGTTTCCACTTATAATTAAACTTGTGATTGTTTATGTGTTGTCAGTCCTGAATAAATAATTATTACTATGGCTTTTGTTGGTGATGATATGTCTCTTCCCACACACTTAGAGACACGCCGGGCAGTGTGAACGAGGTCCAATATAGGACTGAGTCACGACACAGTGTGGGAAAACGTCGCAAAGATCTAAGTTGCTCACTGCAATGCTTATACAATAATATAAGCCACATCACAAGAATAGATTTTGTCACAGTTCCTTCTTCAATTAAATGCTGTTAATTAATAGCGGACCTGCTTGGAAGACTTAAGACACTTTAACTCCCATTGCAATATTAACAGCTCATGCAACTGGATTTTCAATTTCAAATGAGGTAACACTTAAAATTGATTCACAATCTGATTCAATAACTGGTTTAATTTATATACAAAAACCGTTAAGTATAGTAGAAGAACTAAATAAAGTTATCAGAGAGGTATGCACCGATGTAACTATTATATTTGAGATACTGTCATCAAAAATTCAAAAAGAAAATGTCTCTTTTTTGAAAATGGAGCGAGAAGTGGTGACTACCTGAAATAACATACTCCTATTTAATGACGATAATACCTACTTGTAAAGAATCCGAACTTGCATTTTCTTCAGCTGGACAATTTGTAGCAAAAATAAGAAGCCGTTCCAACGATGAAACGCTGGAGGAGCTGTGTTTTTATAAGCTTATTTACAGAAACACAAGAAATGAAGAGATGCATTTTTTTAAAATTTCATTCTGTACTATTTTTATTTGTTTTTTATGATGAATAGTTTTTTTTATTTGTTCCATTAAAATAATATTAAATTAATTCATAATTGTATTTTTCAGTTTTATTATGCGATTAAAACTATACTAATATGTACGTATTTTTAATAAATAGTCTAATCCGAACCCCGGGACCAATCTCGGGATTTAGATAATCTAATCCAGGGATTGAAAATATGACACGGGAGTGCAAACCCTAATGTGGGGGAAGATATCAACAGAGGTATTTTTAAAATGAACAGATATAAGTCCACCTTTTTACCTCATTCACGATTATCGTTAAATCTTGGGACACCCTGCATATAGATTGATATGATACCAAACATACGATTCAAAATTAAGGTATACTCTCACGGTATGGTTCATTAGAAGGCAAAAAGAAAGTCTAAAAAGAGGTTTCAGTATGGGACAAAAATGAGTTTGATGGAGAATATGATCCCTTTTTGCATTTATTACATCTTTCACAACATAAAGACGAAATAGAAACGATGTAAGTTCCATTTGTATGCTTCTTTGATGAGGAAGGCCATTTCAATTTCCATCTAAAAATAATTCAAATATGAACTTTAGGATTATGCTGTTACTAGTAAATCCAAATCTTTTCATTTTTTCAGTATCTGCGTTGACACCTGAATGTAATTCAATGCAAATACAGACCTCGAAATATAAACAAGGGACTCTTAGAATTAATTCTGTAACCTCACATCAGCCTCTGAGCTTCTGTTAAAGATAGTCCTTGTTGCTATTCTTTCCAGACTCTCTGCACTAGTTGGATTATAGAGATTCTTTATTGAATTTTGGAGGATCTCTGTTTTTCTGCTATTACACATATCGATCAAATGAACAATCACTAACTGCTCCCTGATTCACTTGCCAATTTTATGTTAAATGAGCCTTTATGTGTGAACGTGACACAAACATTACTTTCATAGCCTTCTTTGAAGAGAAAAATTGGGTTTCTGTGGCTGCCATGAGAACTCCTGTTACGCATCATTACTAGTCATAAATATTGATCCTTATCAATCTCTTTGATTAGTGGATGTTACCCTAACCATCTTTCTACGAATCCGATCTCATGAAACTATCTGTATAAATAACTACACGTAGACGTTCAATAAACATCTGAAGGAGTCTGCCTCTCCAGACGATTCACGACCTGATTCCACTACCCAAACGTTGGTGTTCATTCATTTTAACTCTATGCTTTTTTAACTCTATGCTCTATGCTTTTAACTCTAAAGCTACAATACAAAATTATATACCGTACAAATTAACAAGATAAGTATTAAATTTTGTATATGTTACTTTTAAATAACATATATTTAAGCAAATTACTTTTAAGTAATAGGATAATTATTATGTTCTTTTTTTTTCCTTTCGCTAATTTTTAAATTGTAGAAGATTGCTATAAATGCAATTTAATTAAATATATATTTCCTCCATCATCCATATCTAAAAGTAGAAATGTCATTAGAAAAATAGTCTATGTTGCTCTCTGTCATATCCAGCATATCTAGCATTCTCGTGAACGTCTGCGTGAGGCAACTTATCGGATGAATGGGCAAAACATGTAAAAATGCTGCACCTCGTAGAATTCCACTTAGTCTTGGTCGAGTTGATATTTCTATAGCTACATAATCTACCGTGAATGTACATTTTATAATTTAAGCTTTAGTTGTAATTCACAGTATTAAGTATTTAGGGCAGTAGATTAACAAAAACATGGTTACATTTTTAAGATGTAAGCGAACATTCGTCTATGATAAGGCATCAACAAGTGCACAGAAGAGCATAGTTCCGAAAATTAAAGAAGTAAGTATTCTCAAGAGTATTTCAATTTTCGATTTACCACTACTAACGTAAATGGAGTAGAAAAGCCCTATGAGTTATTTGTTCAAACATATATTGGTAGCAGACAGTATGAAACCTCCTAAACTAAAAAAACACTTGGAAACGCTTCATGGTGAGTAGCCTTGAGATTTCAAATTCAAATGGCAAAAAGCATTTTCTGTGAATGAAAAACCTTCACTTACATCTTACGAAATATTATTCAAAATTGCCAGATGTAAAAGGCCTCACACTATTGGTGAAGAGGGCTTTTTTTGCCAGCAGCAATTGAGATCGTACAAACCATGTTTGGAGACAATTTTGCTAGAGTTCAGTCTATGGACTGCAACTCTTTGGCAAAATCAACTGTAATTTTAATTAGCATTTAATGTTAAATAATGAAAAAGAATGTCAAATTACTATGAAGAATAGTTGTGTTATTTTTTAATATTTGAAGCGAGAAGACTTCAAAATGTTTTAAGCATGCGGGCACTCCATACTAACGTTAATAGTCGCGCAGGGTGATTGAGTCACCCCAATCTTTTTTTTTTATATTTATTTGAATTATACACGATAAAAATCACAATTCCAGTGAATAATTTAACTATGAGAAAGTAGACTTAACTACATTCAAGGACTTTTCAATTTTTCTTTGATAACTTGAGAAAAAATCCAATAAAACTCAACTAAAATGTTTTAAATGTGCGAGACCTTAAAAAAGGACGCAAATCACAGACACTTTTCGCTGACGTAACAGGAATGTTATTTGCAGGGAAAGCTGTCATATTTTGCTCAAGTTATTGTAGTTTTAATGTCTTTTGATGATAGACAAATAGCATGCAGAACATTTACGTGATTGTGTCTTCTTAACAGGGCGATTTTTTTCATGTGGTACACTTATTACTTCATATTTTTCTTTACGGAGTTCTTAAGAAGCATTTGAGAATTTTCCTTTCGTTTCATGTTCATCGCTTTTCTAAAAATCTACTTTCGCTATCATGATTAATATGCATTATTTCAACAGGTTCTTTCCTTGCTTGGTCCGTTTCAAATTCCTTCAATAGAGATCACAGATGCCCATTTCTTTTTTTATATTCTGCTCATTTATATTTATCGCAGGGGGGGAATGTATCCTGTTCATAGAAAATATTTCGGAACAAAAGTGGCCGTGTGGGGAACTCGGTCAAAAGAAGAAACTTAAGATTGTAAAGAAATGTTTGCAACTCCCAAAAAAGAGGGAGATATATTGTTGTAATTTGCATATTGTTCTTTATTTTATTATTTTTGAATGTCTAATTTGTATGGCAATGACAAACCCAGATTGATCCCACTATTTATACTGGTGAATCTGGCACCATAGTCTGTAGTAAATGAATTGCGGAAAATTGGAGAACATTTTAAGTTTACTTTTACTTGTCAAGTCACTACCTATGGAAGGTTTTCTTATGAAAAGCATTCGATGACAGTATTTGAAAGAATATTTCCAGTACCTTTTAAATGTATAACTTTTAATCCTATCGGTTGGTTTCACATTCTGATACCTGAATTGTAACCACACTAACCCGTCAAGACTTTTCGCAACCGAAATATGATTTATATTTTATTTCTTATTACTAATTAGTAGTTTCAAGATGATTTCTCAAAAAATTAGTCCAAATATATTATATAAAAATTTATCCAAATACCTACATCTATATCTGTTTATCTATCTATACACTCTGTCACAAAAAATATATTCACTCAGAAGAAATCAAGCTACTATCATGAAACTTGGCAGGATAAGAGATATGCAAATGATTAAAATTTTGAAACCAGCGAGACAAGGGTAAGCGCGCTATGCGCATAAGAGATGCGCCGGTGGGAAAATTTAAAAAAGCATGATTGCTCGTGCCAAAGTGTTATTCAAACAAATATGTTGAATAGGATAGATAGTAATGTAACTGGAGATGCAGCGGAGGCGTAACCAGTGACAGTACGAGTAATTGTAGGACTTTGTGAGGGGGCGTAAAGTACTGGTCAGAGAATCAAGTTGGTCAAACAGGCGTATCGGCTGCTACATCAGTCGGAGCCACATAGTAATTGCTCAGTGTTGTCAACAATGGAACACGAAAGGAAAAACTACCGTCACGGAGGGTCAGGGCGTCTCAGAAACACAAATACGTGCGAAGACCTCATAATCATAAGAACGGCCACGTTGGCCTCAACAACGACGTTAGAATTGATTCGACGCCATTTACCACATTCCAGACATCCGGTAGTATCAAGGGAAAACTTTCAGAGACTGGTCGACGCAAGTAAAAGGAGCCGCCAACCATTAAGATGACTACCACTGACCCTACATCACAGGCGGTATCACCTGGAATTTTTCCGACCTTGGGCAAGCTGAAGAGTGATTGACTGAAGGCATATGATTTTCTACGATGAATCCCGATTCACTCTTAATGCTGATGACCAGCGCATATATATACGTATGTGGAGGTGGTTCTACAACTGGTCCAATCCAGCATTTGGTGTTGAGAGGCATTCGATGATTACACGAAGTGTGACAGAGTAGAGAGAGATTTCTTGGGACACTCGATCACCTCTAGTAGTTCTTCAAAATACTTTGAAGGCACGCAACTAAGTGGGCAAGAATTTAACATCCATTGTACTGTCTATGCTATCATATCACCAAGGTGCATATTACAGGCAAGACAACGCTTACTCACAAACTTCGCGACTCACCTAGCAATGTTTTAAAGGGTATAACGTACTTCTATGGCCACTACTTTCAGGTCACCAGAGCTCTCACCAATAAAGCCCATTTGAGACGTGCTTGGAAGGCAACAGCAGCTGTCATGCAATTCTCGGGGAATACGACCCAATTGCCAAGATTTTAAAAACACACACACAATATATATATACTTACACTATATATATATATATATATATATAATATACACTTACATATATATGTAAGGATAATTAAATTAGATCTAAAATTAAAACCCTAGACCACTTCTAACTTCTATTCTCCCGTTATATATTCAAGTATTAAATTTATTACCCAGTTCGGGAATCGATGACACATGGCTTAACAGAAGTTTGCCGGCTCCGACCATTAATTTTTATTATCTAATATGTCATGCTTAAATTCTCAAGTATATCTCTTCAATATGAAGCGTACTTGAAGAACATATGGCTTTTGAAGGGGCTGCCTATTCAGATATTTAACACGTGTCCGTCTCTCTCTCTTGGCAATCAGATAAAAAATTATTTCAAGGAATAAAGACGGTTCAAAATAAAATGTCTTGATGTTCACTCGAAAAATCACGACAGCAATAAGCCGGTAGGATCTGCCAGAAGGAAGGAAACCTGCAGCCTGCGAATTCATTTTAACTAAGACATTTTAACAAGACTCTTCGAAGAGGAACAGTAATATAAATGATATTAAAAATTTTATAGAATATATTTTGTGTTAAGGGATATTGTTGTTTATATTTAGAAGAAAAAGTAGAGTGTGTTTTATTTTTTAAAATTTTGAGAAATTTTAATGTACTTCATTATTTTATTTTAAATTGTTAAAGGAATTATATCATTTATATGATAGTATTGGTGTTATAAAGTTGAAAGATATAAAGTTAGTTATTAGAGAAATAACTCTAATGTACTAATAAATGATATTGATTATGATGAAAAACAAAATTAAAGTCACATTGCATTCTTTTTATCCACTGAATTTTATTATTTTGTCAATTATTTTATTCATCAGTAACTTTACTACATTTAAAATAAAATTTTCTCATCTTGAAATTGTGTGTTTTGATATACTGGCCACAAAATGTCCCTTGTCTAAAATTAAAGTGATTTAACTACTTAAAGTTTATTTTGGAAATGATACAGTGGATCAAAGAGAATTCAATCATTATGATTTTGTATTAGTCTTTTGAAACATTAAGACGAAAAACTTATTTAGTTTGATTTGTATATACCTCTTTTTTTTTTTAATATTAGCATCCCTGAACATCTGTGATTTGATCACGCAGATTTGTTAGAGAGATTTGTCAGAGATGTGTTGGTATTAGTATGATGTAAATTATATTACTGAATGTGAAATGCGCAGGAAAAAAATTGGTCTATGAAATGAATAACCTTAAAAAAGTTACGAAGAGATTCCAATTATTTTATATGATGACTTGAAGTAAAAGTGAATATGGTGAAAAATTTACTATACTAATTTGTATGTGTTGTTGAAAAATAATTACTATAATAATGATAGATTTCTTTCTAGAAATGAACTTAGATTTATTATTCTTATATTCTTTATTCTAATATTTATTATATTGTTATCTTATATTCTTATAATGCATAAAAAAGGAATATAGTCTGATGTGTTGAATAGTGTATAAGTGTTATATAAACTGTTCTCATATTATTAATCATATAATTTTATTCATGTCTATGCTCTGAAATTTTAACAGTATCTTTCAGCTATGTATAATTTTAACAAAATTAAGTAGTATTACAAGGGCGCCTGAGTAAATTTTAATAGAAAATTATTATCTTAATATTTGTATATCATGTATTTTTTAAAATTATATTATTGTTTTATATGATAAATTTCCACACATATACTACAAATAGATAGACTATGTGCTAGCAATAACACAAATCTAATAATATGAAAGATTTGGAGGAAACGTTAAGCTCTTTTTCTGGATGCAATATAGATTTGAAAACGATAATGTACATTTATGTGTAAGGAATTTCATTTTATCAATTTATACTTTAGAAGTGTTTCTATTTTGTTTATTACTATAATTTTGCTCACTATAATGTATTTTGATTTTATTATTCGTATTACTTAAATCTATTTACTGCGTGTAAAATGTATTTCTATATTATGTTATGCACTGCTTTGTATACATTGAAAATTTATTATGTTTGCAAGAGAGAAAGGCCACCATTACTCCAAATTTAGAATTGGTTGGGGTTGAATGTAAGGATAATTAAATTAGATCTAAAATTAAAACCCTAGACGACTTCTAACTTTTATTTTCCCGTTACATCTTCAAATATTAAATTTATTATCCAGTTCGTGAATGAAGAACGCATGGCCTTAAACAGAACTGCCGCTCCTACCATTAATTTTTATTACCTAATATGTCATGCGTAAATTCTCAAGTATATCTCTTCACTAAGAAGCGTACTTGAAGAACATATGGCTTTTGAATGGGCCGCCTATTCAGATATTTAACACGTGTCCGTCTCTCTCTGTCTTGGCAATCAGATACAAAAATAATTACATGGAATAAAGACAGTTCAAAATAAAATGTCTTGATGTTCACTCGAAAAACCATGACATATATATATATATATATATATATATATATATATATATATATACTTAATTATTTAAAACATACATAAATCGAATATTCCACAAGCTATGATTTAGATAGGATATTTTGATATTAGTATACAGACAATTGGAATTTTAGAGCTGAAATGCATTTTTGATTCTTAATTTATAACTAATCACCTAATCTATAACTATTAATTAATAATTTTTATTTTATTGCAATTACCATCTAAAATTTGCTTTAACTGTTTTCCTTAATCCGAATTAAAATGTAGAAATAAAATGTCACAGAAAGATATTCAAGCTCGTTCTTTAATGGATAAATGGTTCCATGAACTTGCAAGAAAAATATCCCAATCTCCTTTTTTGAAAAGGGTTACCATTTATCTTGAATCAATAACCAGCCGAACTGATTTCCCTTGTCAAGAACACTCCTTTCTCCTGCTGAGTCATTTTTTGTCTCTGAAATATGAAGCTACCACATCTTTTTTTTTAAAGCCTTTTGTTTCAAAATATTTGCTTACCGAAGCTCTATCTATAGCTGAACAAAAGAACTGAATTCTGTGAATCTTGAGGAAAAACTGAAACGATGAATTTTGATTTGAGTAACATTGTAGAACTAAAATACCAGTTTTGAAAGGATTTAATAAGGATGTTGTTAAGTGGTCAAAAGCAAGACAAATTAAGTTTTAATCATTAAAATATTGCTATGAGTTTTATTTATTTGCTTATTAAATGTTTCCTGTTTATATACAAAAGTGACAGTGGTTACTTAAGCCATGGTGAGATGACGAGGTTAATACCTGAGTTGGCCTTCTTGTACAACACTCAAGTGAATAAAAGTGTATCTTGCTGTGAAATATATAATTTGCAACGGTGTGTAAGTCTCACTTATATTTTAATTACAGCAGCAATAATATTTCAGCTAAATAAAACAACTGAAATAATTGAATTTTCGAAAATGTACGTGAAAACATTCTGAAATTTCACTCAAGCAAAAAAAACTGATTTTTTATTACTGTTTCATATCTATTAAATGTCATTGATCAATAGATATTAAGATTCATTTTATTTCCGCATTAGTACGAGGATAAACTGAAATTTTTGAGATACGCTCAGAGGATAAGTTACAAAAAAAATCGATGTCAATTTTTTTTATTTCAGTATAGTATAGTTGATAGTATAGGCCTACAGAATTGTAAAATATACAAAAATATATAATTGTAATGAGTATAAAAAATTTATAATTGAATATTCACCAACATGTTATCACATGAGATTTATATACAGTAAAAGATAAAGATATTATTGTGAAGGATTAAAAGATTTTGTAACTGTATTGGCTATTGATGTAGGATTTCTAATAAAAATACGGCTATTATAAACATCCATTATGTAAAAATATGGAATATTTTTGTTACGTATGAGACAGCTACTTTTGGAGACATTTGAATACAAAAATTAACAATAATTTAAAGCTGCTAATAATGTTGCTATCAAAGACATTTTTTTAACATTTATAAATCCCGTGCACCACGCAATGTATAACACAGACAGAAGAAAGGATTACAACACAAACATCCATGCCTTCTCCGGGATTCGAACCCAGTCCCTACGGCACCGCAGTCAGCTTCACTGACCACTATACCGGATGGGCGGCTATAACAAAGACATTAAGCAACAGATTTAAAAAGCCGCAAAAGACTTTATAATAGTTTATAATAAAGTACTTTATATATTATTTGTAAATGCGAGGGTCACTCTGAAATTTTTGAGATAATCCTAGGTTTTTAAAGTTATACTTAGAAAATTTTAAGCGTGTTCTAAGTAGCCTTCTCCAGCATCATTGCACTTTTCTAGACGAATTTTTCACCGATTAAATGCCTTAATCCATTCACTTCTTGGAATTGATGAAAAATGCATTTATAGCCACATCATTCTCCTCTGAATGAAAAAGACGTCCTCTTTTTTAGATTAAAAAAAAGGAACGAGAGCCTTTGCAGTAGTTGCATATGATGTATAACATCTGACATGTTATCGTGGTAAATACGCAATAGTAACTTAAATTCTGAAAAAAATGAATCGGGTAGGATTGGAAATAATTTCTATCGAATATACCTTTAATGGAAATTTTATTTAATTAACACACACAAGGAGTAATGCAATTTTTTTTATCAAAAATAGTTATTCTTGTTCAATTTGTGGAAGACTTATAATAACTATGGCGTATTATCTAGCTGAGGACCTTGTCAGATAGGTCACATGGATGGGCCGTGAATATTTCGAGTGGAACGTCAAAGAAAACCCCCAAAGCTATTGCGATTTTAAAAACTTTAAAATAGTTAAATACAATAGTAGTGGGGCACCCAGCAACTGGAAACCCATCCTGTTTGTATAGAAAAAAAAAGAGATAAATTGAGCACAGCAGGTCCTGGGGATGTAGCTGCAAATGAGGCGGAGGTAGGGCAGAGAGAAGTAACGAAACTAACTCCCCAAGGGGGCGGGAGAGGAATCAGTGTCGAGAACGAACATAGATAACTCCGAACTAAGGGGTTTTCCGAGTATCATCATCCATCTCACTTAATTCGGGACGGCACGAAACCTTCAAACCTGTTAGGATCAACATGGGGTTTTTAATTTTAGCAACGAAGCCAATTCTAGCCCACTACCGTAAAACAAATTGCACAAAAAGATGTAGCTCGATGAGGAGAACCTATGGCTCGAGTTTCAAAGCAGAGACTAAAAATTCCTTGAAGAGATGACGATTTTAAAAATTTAAAATACTTTAAAAACGTGAAATTGGGAAGGAAGAAGTAGGATTTTTGCAATAAAATTATTTGTGCAGAAAACTCATAGGGATACCTATCGAATCAGGCAAGTACGGATGACCAAGGTGGTCTAGAATTCAAGATATAAATGATATAGCCTTATAGGGAAGGAGCACCTGAGGGCGATATGACGTAATACTATCGCACCTCCAAATATTAAGACCCTAGCTGAGTTCCAAAGGGGGCAAAATTTTTACCCAACCCCATAGGAATAACATGGGAACGGGATATTTTAGTGCTAGAGCCCTCTCTAGGCCTACCAAAAGAGGGGTAAGTGGATGGGTCTTGATGAGGGAAATCTGTGGTTCAAATCTCAAAGTAAGGACTTAAATACATTTCAAGATATTACAGATTTAAAAAGTTTTATAAAGTTTAAAACAAGTTGAAATGAAATACAAGTAATGACCTTATGGGCAAGAAGTTTGGTGAGAATATACAATGGAGGCAGAAGGATCAGATGAGCTAGGTCCGAGCGAACTGAGAGGCTTACGTGTCGAGCTATTGGAAAAGTGCTGTCCAGGGGGGAAGCATCTGGGGGGGGTTGAGTCCTTGTACTTCCTAACCAAACAGGTAGTGCTATCGATCCCCCAAATATCAACCCCACTTGATAAGAAAATGGCACCATAGTATTAACACGGGGATTGATATTTTACTGTATAAGCCCCTCATGCCCAAAAAGCAAGTCATCATTAGTAAAGAAACAATGAATGGGGGGGGGGAGGTCAGACCAAGCCGATCGATGCCACCGTGTACGCTCATTGGTGGAATTAAATATCACTCACTTCTTCGGTTTCCTGTAACATATTTCCGTGTTTTTTCACGAAATCACTACCACAAATATCCAGCAACCCAGAGGAAAGATGTTACACATCAAAAATAACCGTAAGTCACACATAGCTAGATCCGGAGAATAAAATTGATGTTCTATCACTTCAATTTGTGTTTGTTTAAGAAACTCAACTTTTAATCTGGCTGTATGGGAAGATGCATTGCCATGGTGAAGCATTAGTCCCCTAACATTAACTTCTTGAAGAATTCCTAGAAGACATTTAGTAGTACACCAGTTTGCTGTTACTATCTTCTGTCCTTCCAACTTGATGACTTTGACCAATCCTGTATTTCTGAAGAAAATAGCATACATTATAATGTTTTCATTGTTCGTTGTTTTTTCACCATTGTCGGCTTGGGATCTTCTTCAAAAAACCATACTTTGCTTTCTTGTCGTGGTGGAATGTCAAAAAATGGTATGCACGTTTCATCACCCTTTACAATTTGTGATGTGATGGAGTGGCCACCATCATTTAGCAATTTAAGGTTTCCTTACTGATTCTGACACGCTCCTCTTTTTGGTGCTCAGTTAGATTATGGGAAACCCAACGGCAAACTACTTTTTTGATATGCAATTCTTCATAAATAGTTTTGTATAAGGCTGCGGATCGAATGTTAAGTTATTTTTGTATCATTTGGTAGGTACAGGGATCAGCATCCATTAACATTTCTCGTACGTTAGACACTTTATCCGGGATTACTGCTGACCGCGGCCTTCCTTTGTGTTCTTCATCCTGAAGAGAATTATAACCACTGCAAAATTCTTTAAACTATCTGAATACAGTAGCACGACATGGAGATTCATCCCCAAATGCTAATTGCAGATGTTAAACGCATTTATCTTGCTTTAATACAACTTTAAAATCATAGAAAATCATAGCAGGAACTTGTATGTATTGTTTTGACCAATCTATAACTCTTTTATCCTATAAAACAGAGCAAAATACATATGTTGTTCTTCTATCTACATTCAATGAAAAACCGAATATAAATGAAGAAAGTGAAAAACCAGAAATAATTTAATTTTACAATGCAACAAAAGGAACCTTAGACATATTAGATCAGATTTGTAACAAAATGCTATGCAGTTGGAAAAAGCGTTGATGGTCCTCTTGGCGTATTTTATGGCATGATAAATATCCGTCTATTAAATGCAATGCTATATATGTCCATAATATAGCTCGCAAATCTGAAAAAGGATTATCTAGAATAAAGTTTCCGATAAAGCTAAGTGAAGATCCCCTTGTGCAATGGATGGAAAAAGGTCTAAATGTAGCAAATTGGCACCGATCAACAAGGATAATTCTTTGTGAACTTTGTCATGTCCCAGTCCTATCTCGGACTGAGTTGACATTGCCCGGCTCGCCTGGTGTGGAAGGAAACATATTATCACCAATGAAAGCCATAATTACAAATATTTATTAACAACAAACAAATACAATTAACAAGTCACACTATAAGTAGAAACCCTGGATTGATTATTCAATTCCCTAGATTAATCCTGATACACGACTCTAACATTCAATAGTAACCTTTAAATCTAATATTCCCTACTAAATAATCTCAACTATTAGAATTCACAAAGGAGACGAACGCTTACTAACTTCAGGTCGATACTAACTATAATCCCTTTGATTATTTCAATGATTAACAACATCAATTACTATCTAATACGTGCTAAGCTCGCTGGAGAGATCCGTAGTTGATACTTACAACAAGTTTGGCAATTCCTTCTCCTACTGCTTTCTTACTAAATCTTGACTTTATATAATCGAATTCATTAGCATATCACTATCTCATGATTTTCCCGAGGAGGCTGTGAAATAGAATAATTGCTGGACCCAAAGTTACCCAAGAGGGTAAATGGAAGATTGACGCGGAAAAAACCCGTCACAGCCCCCCTCAAGAAAAAAAACGGGATTTATAAAAGAGTCTCAATGGCCCGATATAAATTACGTTGAAAATTTTAAGTCTTAACTTATCTAGATATCTTACATTTTAATTTAGCAATAACTTCTATAGAACAACACGCTAAAGAAATACTCAAAAACTACTAGCTCAAACTTTATAATCACTCCTAAGTTTATAACTTTTACATTCATTATATAAGGTGTACCCCATTTGGGCGAGGACCAAGGAAAAACCTCCCACTGGAGGGAAAAACCCGGCCGTACACAACCCGTAATCTTAAATATTTTAAATATATCTTCGTTTTTTACATTTTTTTATCTTCAACACAAAAATCTTCAAAACATCAGGGTCAGCCACCCTGAAATGAGAACTGGATCAGTGGACGCACAAAAAAATTTTTTTTGAACACTTTATACACACAACATTAAATCCACACACATTTAAATTGTCAAATACTTTACAAATTTTATCTGGTTTCTAAAAATAAAACTCCCATTCTAATCGCGTAGCGCTGTTAGTGTTATGGTTAAATTCCTTTCTCTGCGCCGCGAATCCCAAAAACCAGATATATACTAATATACATTTCAACATTTTTATATATACACAATTATATACGATTTTCAAAATACTCAATATAAACAAACAATACAATGAATTCTCGCACATTTAGCCAAGCCTTTACGGTAAACAAATGTAAACATACAAATGCTTTCCACAATTTAGAATATATTTAAATGTACAAAAGGTCATTTCACTCCACGCAGTGAGACTTTTGCATTAGACAACATTATTAACAAAACGAGACTTGCTTTTTGCAAAAATTCAACCGACTGCCTGTCAGTGAAAATATAAATGAAACAATACAACCTGGCTAATATTTTGCTCCTTTTCTTTCTTTAATGTCTCCTATCTGCACCTCCAATGACGTGGACCTTCTGCTGGGTTGATTCCCTCTTTGCTCCTGGCAGTCTGGTCTATATTCTCAGCGACTCCTCAAGTTGTAGTTGTGACCTCGTCCTTCTTGATCTCTTCTAGATGGGGTGAATCTTTCATGGCCTGCCAATGATCCTATTGGTGATCTTGATCTGGCTTTCCCATAGCTTTCTCCGCCGTCTTCAGAACTCCTGAAGTTGGACCTTTTTTGTTGGAGATCCCTTTCTGGAACTTGGCTACTGCAGTGATCATCGACTTTGTAAAGCTTCTTGAATTGCACATACGACGAGATGGAGGACGGGAGTATTCGCTTGTAACCTTCTCTTTTGATATTTGCTCTTTTACACCACGGCACTTCTGTAGTGGATTCGGTGCTCCTCTTGCTTCTTCTGGAGTGCTAAGTTTTCACGAATTTTTTCTGGCTCGGCTGTGATATCGAGTCAGTTAACCCTTTAAGCGTTCCAAACGTCTTTTTCTGCCATCCTGAGATGCTTCAAAAACGCACCACACGTTTTTTCCCGTAAGACAGTGGACTCACCAAAAACGCACCAAACGTGTTTTTTCCTCCTCAAGTAACCCCTTCGAAAGTGTTAGAGACGTCTTTTTCCGAAATCCTTTTCCCCCTTTAAAGGCTTAACATCTTGAAGGATAATTAGGGAGGGTTGGGGTGACACAAAGGACTCTGACAGAAAGTTTTATGGCTTGCCCCGTTCTTCCCCTGCAGCAATCGTAAAAAACTGGGAAGAATTTAAAACCTCCAGAGCGTACGGACTATCAGTTAAAGTTTGTAAGTAAACTTGACTTGAAATATTTTTGGGTTTGAATTAAATAAATTCTTTGATGTAGTTTTCACGATCTAAGCGTTTGTATAAATCTTTCATTTAAATCATTTTTTTAAGTTCCATCACATAAGTAATATAGATGATATACTCACTTTTGATTTAATATTAATTTTAAATTCAACTAATTGGGAAGGAAAAGGGTAGCTTTTGACAAAATCACATTTTTTTCTTTACCTTAAAATTCTCAAGTAGAATTAAGTTTTTTTTTTTATAATGTATCTCTAAAAATATCTATGATATATCTATTTTTAAATTCAAAGTATATATCAAAACAATGAGGATAATTTACAGTTTCGTTTTTCTTATTTTAATTAATACTTCTATTTTTTTAAAGGAATTATTTCGTTTGTGTCAAAAATTTATATATAAAAAAAAGTACAAAATTTAAAACCTGTTAAACTTTTAAAATTCTAAACATGAATAATTTTTAAGTTTCTGTACAACAGAACTTGCAAAAATTTTGTACGCATTGATAAAAATAACAAAAAAAAAAAAACCTATTTAAATCCTTTAGTTTTTCATAATATCAAAGCCAGGTGTTCAGAGTATCTTACATACAATCCCTAGTTTTGTATTGTTTAGATAACAAATTATAATAGAATTTTTAATGTCTGAATTTCAGTTTCCTTCAAAGAGAATGGGAACAACAAGATCAAATTTTTAAGCTTGAATCTTTGGCCAAAGAGAAATGAAAAGCACCTGGACAAATTTACAGTTGACATTTGAATTAATAAATAAATATAAAGATCCATTTTAAATTCAAGTTAAAAAAATATCTATTTATGCAAAATCCCTTATCATTTAGGTTCTGTTATAGAGATTGGCTGAAGAACAAGTAATTAAAATTTGGACATTTTTTGTAATCTTAACCATACAAAACCAGGAATTTTATATTAGCTGCAATGAAATTCTGCATTTGAATTTCGAAAAATATATTTATGTAGGTATCTCGCGTACGCAGTTGAAAAATATTTACCATAAATACTAATAATTCTTTGGATATTTAAAATTTTAAATTGAATTTTTAATATATTCCACTTGTAATATTTTTCATTTATTCCGTAAATTTCATACAATTTGGTTGAATGAGTGAGTGAATATTAACGTCGCTCTGTTCAGCTATACTCGAGAACTTTTGGCGACGAACCTCGTCATTTTAAACCATGGTCAAGTGACGAGGATGACACCTGTGCTAGCACCTCTCCCCTTCTCCTAACTACCACACCACACCAACAGAGGGACGTTTCAGCTCTCGACAGATTTAACGTGCATCGTGCCCCTACACGGCGGCTCTTCAGTGGTAATGAGCTAGAACTCATGATACGCCAGCCACGAGTCCGTTACCTCGAAAAGGTTTACCTGTTTCATTAAAAAGTTCTAAAGTGAAGAAAGTGGAAATTATGGCCTTCCAAAAGGGAAAAATGTGTGTTTTGAAGTACAAGGACAAAAAACCCCTGCATATGATTAGCATTTTTCATAACACTGATATGATGGAAGTGAAAGCTAAGAAACGGGATTCTGTGAAAATGAAATCAAAAGCAGCGGTGTTTTTATAATACCACCATGGGTGGTGTTGATAGATCAGACCAGTGTCTATCCTACTATCCTGTTGCCCGAAATCAACAAAGGAAATACTACAAGAAGGTTTTTCGACATTTGTTAAATCAAATTGTGTGGAATTAATTCCTTCACTATCTATAAAAAAAATGGTGGTATTTTAAATCATATTGGTTTTCGAATGAAACTGATTGAACGATTGATAGAAGAAGGAAGTAGTAATTCCGATTCTCGAAACTTTGTTACCTCTGAAATTTCTGAAAATGTAGTCCGTTTAATTGGAAGGCATGAATGGAAATATGTGCTTCATAATGGCTTCATATGTGGAAAGTGACTCTTCAAGAAAAAACACAAACCACCACGAAAATGTGTCGTATGCAACCTTAAGAAAAATGATAACGGAAAACGCATTCGAAGAAAAACACGTTTTGAATGTAAAGACTGTAATGTTGGACTGTGTGCAGCGCCGTGTTTCGAAAAATATCACACTGGGACAGTGCTATAAACGACGTATATCAATCAATCAATGACGTATCTATCAATGTATACAAAAATCTTTTTTCTTAAAATTAACGGTTTAAAAATAATGTTTTGAACAAATATATTTCTTTTTGCCCTCTATATGCATATGTACACTTCTAGCTTCAGTAATGTACAATTGTTTAGATAAACTTTTGGCTTTGTAAAAGGTATTTTGCTTTGACTAAACATTTTATAGCAAATTTTAATAATATTTTGTATACATCTTTGATAATTTTTGCTTTTTATACCTGTTTAAATTATTATTTATAAAAGTTTCTTTGCAATTGTTTGTAAATTGAACAAAACCTTTTCTTACACAATTATGTATATTTGAGGATGAATTCTGATTTATTTTATATTCAGTAGATACAAATTTTTTTGTAAATTGCTTTTTCTTTGCAATTTTATTTGTTTTAAAGCATGCATATTTATATAATGAAATTTCTAACTATCCAAATTATGTCGGGCTTTTCTCCATTAAAGGCTTTTAGGATTTTAGAAATCATCTTGTAATTATTCATTATATATTTAATAAGGAAAAATATTTCCATATATAAATAAATATTTGGTCCCGTAAGTATATAATTGTTTTTAGCTACAGTTTGTAAAATGTATTGGAATTAGTAGTGGGACCGGAGTTTTACAAATTATGATTGTTTTTGACTGCACTAAGTTACATATTTATATTTCATTCTTTTTACATTATGAGTAGAAGTCATAAACAGTTCTGTAATAGTAAAATAAATTTTTGTTTTATATTCAAAGTATACTATTATATTGATTCTGAAAATAATAAGTTAGTTTGACAAGCCATTATTTAACAATTTTAAAGCATTGAACATTTTTGAAGTTTTTTAAAACTTTTATAAAATACTAAATTATTAAAAATATTTAATTATTGTAAATGATTTATATTTCTTAGATTATTGGAAACAAAAAGTATAGAATTTAAAATCTATTTCTTTGTTGGATTTTACTAATTATTTTTATAGCTAAACCTGGAAAAACACGAAATTTTTCAAATATTAACTTTAAGATTTTTAAAAAACATAACTGGAGCTCCCAGTCTTAAATCCAAATGAACTTTTATGGATCATATGTTTGGGAGTATTTACAAGATATTTCAAGATTAGAAAAAAAAGCGTTTGGGATTAGAAAACACATTTTCAAAATTAAAAGTCTGAAAAAAACGCATTTATAAAATTTGGAAAGGCATAAAACAAAAACTAATAGTGTCTAAAAGCTCTAATTTTTAATATGTTATTTTCCAACTTATGTTCTACATCCAAACACTACTTGAAATAATTATGACTGAAAATATCTTTTTTAATTCAAAATATCTTTTAAGCAATGTTAATAACATTTGTTACTTTGATAGATTATTCGGTTTCATCTTAACCTAATATTTTCACAGGAGTTTTAAATACACAAAACATTTATACACACAAAATAATAAAGATATAAAGGTAATCCCGAAATCACCAAGTTTGTAAATAATGTCTATTTTTTTTTCTAAATCGGGGTAGTTTAGCAAGTTTGGGTTTTTGTTGCATGACTTGAAAATACTAAAGTAGAACTACAAAATATTTACTGTAATGTAGTTTAACATTAGGGAAATATTTAGTTCTTTTTACAATATTTATATTCAGAACATTTACATTTTGAAGTCTAATTGTAACATCATCTGTGAAAGCTGGATTTTAGATTCATAAATTTCAGTCGCGTATTCCTTCCCTTTCAAATGTTATTTCTCACAGAAGCCTGCTTACATTTTTGTCATGGCATTTTCTCAGCAGGAAAAAATTAATAAAAACAAAGAAAATGCTTTTAAATTATATAAATTATGTGTACAAATAAATATAGTGGTCTTTAAATCAATCTGAATTAAGTAAATGTGAGAGAACTCAAAAGCTTCAAAACATAGCAAACAGAAATGATTTTAGAAATTAGAATTGCAGTTAATACCCATTTCACACGAAAAAGTGGCTTGTGTTCAAAAATATTTTCAATTAATTCAATTTAGAATTGCAAAAATACTTTAAAGTGAATTCAAAACTAAAATCAAATCTCTGAAAACTTCAAATTTCTTAAAACCTAATTGGTTTTCAGGTCGTCTGGAATGTATGCTTTGTCTAAGATCCAGCCTAGAGCCTAGGCTTTTTTTACAGTTTAAAAGTATCCTAAAATGATAAGAGAGACATCCCAGTTCAATTAGAGCAAGCTTTCCAAATATATGGGCCACAAAAGTTTTTTAAAAAAACCTGATGTTTTTGTTGTTATGCCTTAAATTTGGAAAAATTCTCGACACTTAAGAGAATATTATTTAAAAACCAAAAATTATAATCCGTTTTTTCCACATGTGTAATTTTTTTACAAATCTACCCAAAATTTTTAATATAATAACATTTCAAAAGCAAAAGGTAGGGTTTTCTTGCTATATAGAATGAGTTATGAGGATGATGAATTTATACTGTTAATATTTAAGAATAAAATAACAATTTGTAAGGTTCTAATCCTGGAATTAAGGATACATCTCTAAATGTTAAAATTGCTTATAAAATTTCTTATATTATTAATTGTCTGTTAATTTTACTTATGTAAAATGTTCTAAGTGTACTGTTTTTAAAAGACAAAATTAATCAGTAAAATATCGTTGCAATGACTGAATTGAAAGATGTAGTTACGGATGACAATTTCCCATTTATAAATATATGCGAATATGCATTTAAAGGATGTAATACTAAAGAAACAGAAAGATGAAAATGAAATCTGAACAGAAAATGGGAAGAAACACACTTTCGCATTTAACACATTTAAGAAAATATATTTCCTTATTAAAATTATTGATTGAAAGTGTATTAAATGGTTCCGACACAAATGCTGAAGTGGGGAGAGTATTATTTTATTCTTAGTGCAAGTTGTTATGAAGAGATTTGATTTATGCAGAAAAAATTCATTCAACAGAAAAGTATAAATTTAAGGATTAAAATTTGCATAAATTAAAAGTATTAAAACCTCTCTTTAATGTTATTTTAAATTAAAAATATAATAAAATGCAGAAACCCCAGTTTTAATGTACAAGTTTCTTCATCGTATATAACAGAGGTTCCCAAACCTTTTTGTCTCATAGACCCCTTGCCATGTTTTTCGGTTTCGGGCCTACCTAATATTAAATTTTTGCAAATTTATCAACTTAAATGTCTTTTTGATAATTGGTGCTATACTTTCAAAAAATTAAATTTTTAACTGTAATGAAGTATAGTTCTGCGTTTAAAACTTAAGAAGCGCATCATATAATGAATTAAAATTAAAACAAAATAACTGAACAAATGCTTTTAAAAGAGAAGGATTGAATCTGGTGTTTCAATAACAAATTTTCAATATTTAATATCAATCTTGTCAGGTTTACCCTAACCTTCCTTTTTCGTAAGTGCCTACTTCTTTCTTTCTTTTCCTTTCTTTTTGTTTTGAGTTTGGAAAACTCAGTGAAACTCCCCCTCACAAGGAAAAACACATTTAAAAACTTTCTAATGATATTCCATAATTTGTGACAAATATCAGGTATGTCTTTTAAAGCCAAAATTACTGACATCCGTTTCTATAAGATCTTCATTAGGACCTATTCTAATCAGTTCCTATTGCAATATGACACTTTTTTTTTTCAAAGCGACTATTTGAAATCATTGTCTACTGCTGTATTACTAAAAAAAAACAATCTCAAACTTAGTTTCAAAATCTGAGTAAGGGCATTTAAATGTTAAACGTAGGTTAAAATGTCCTGACAGACTGTGACAAATTAAAAAAATTCGTGACGTTCAAATATTATACTTATTTAACTTAATTTTGGAAAAAAATGCTGAAATATTCCTTGTATATAAAATTTATGTTGTCACCTAGTATGGTAGTCACCTTTTATGTTGTTAAACTAACCTCACTAAATTTAGTAAACGTTAAATTGGTAAAATCTGGTTCCCACTGGATCAAATTTTTTTAAAGATTAACGCCATGATCTAGTTTAATGAGAACCACGATCATAGACCCCCATTTACACCTCATGAGCCCCCAAATTATTTTTTTTTTACTCGCGTGGATCTCTTGCAGGTCGTCATAGACCCTGGGAGTGCATATAGATAAATTTGGAAATCCATTAGTATATAATAATACTACATTTATTCTCATTTTGCTTTTTAAAAAAAGATTATCACTTTTACTTTTACCTCATAATTTTTTTTAAAAAAAAAGAAAGAAAAAAAAACAGGAAAAAATATATATTGGTTTGCGTTTTCTTAGTCTGATATTCAATAATGTTACAGTTTACTTCTGTCTTGATCAAATCTAATACCAAAATCAAAATGTTTTTTTTAATTTTTTTAAAGTTTTATAAAAGTAATAGGAGAAAAAAATAAATTTTCTTTTGCTTATTAAAAATATTTTTCAACTTTTAACTCGCCATTTCTTGAAATCTTTATTTTTTATCCTTTATTTGCTTGTTACTATGATTCAACAAATTGGATGGTTTCTGTTCGCCGTGATGTGGATCCAACGTTCATCACACAATTTTCTCACAAGGCAACAGCTATGAATAAGAAATCTCCCCTTTCCAACAACACAGAAACCGAAAAAGCAATAAAATCATCCCCTACAAAAAGCGCTTGTAGACCTCCCGTATCTTAAAGGGGGGAAGGCATAAAAACTGTGGTGCATTTTCGAAGCAGTTCCAAAAATAAACATGAACCGTTTTCGCTACCGCCAGCTTTGAAAAAGTAGACCGCTTTTGAATGAGTTTCAATTAGAGCCTCACCACTCAGAGGGTT